>VZTO01019984.1:34575-52773 GCA_013400615.1 Syrrhaptes paradoxus | reverse complement strand
AAATTTAGACTAGACATTAGGAAGAAATTTTTCACTATGAGGGTGGTGAGACACTGGAACAGGTTGCCCAGGGAGGTTGTGGATGCCCCATCCCTGGAGGTGTTCAAGGCCAGGCTGGATGAGGCTTTGAGCAACCTGGTCTAGTGGAGGGTGTCCCTGCCCATGGCAGAGGGGTTGGAACTCGATGCTATTTTACAGCCCTAACCATTCTGTGATTCCCTAGGAAAAGGGGAGGAACAGACATTCAGAAAGGTCTAGGATGGGCTCAGGGGCAAGGGGAGAAATCCATCACTTTGGTGAGAGGGGAGTTACTCTCAAAAATGGTAAATCCTTTGTTTAAAAGTGGGAAACTTTGGAGGCATGGGGTTTTTTTTCTTGAATACTAGTTGAGAACTTTTGCACAGGATTTGTTAAAAACCATTTACAGTTGAAAGACAAATGTTTAAAGACTAAGAAAAAAGGAAGAGATCTTCCACTGAAAAACCTGAAGCTCAAATGCAGGCTTACACACTCATGGAGGGCTGCTTCCCAGTGGGCAGAGCTGGCTGCAACCAGGTACTGCGAGATTACATCCTGATGGAGCTGTACTCTGCTGTACACCGGGACTGCTCGCACACACTTCTGCATGGGGGGATCCTTGTATGAGCCATTTCTCCAGCTTGCTGGAGAAGGCACAAAAGACAGACATATTGAGAAATATGCTGCCTTTGACAGCCCTGTTTACCTCCAGACCATCTTCATAAACCTCCAGAGAATATCTATGCCATCCCAGCCATGCTTGGAGGTCTCTCACTTCCACTTGTCTACTTGCCTCCATCCTTCCAGAGGTGTGCGGCAATGGCACTGCTGGCCCATCTGCTGCTAAACTCCTATCCCTTCCACATCTGGTCCCCAAGGGTACTTTCAGGAAAGAAGATTCACACAGTTCCCTCTTGAGGCAGGGCAAGCCTGGCCCCTCCAGCAGCTCCTCTCACACCTCATAAGCCCAGGAGCAGCTCATCTCTGCTCTGAAGCAGTCTGTGGGGTCAAGACCTTTTCAAATAGTGGAGGAACACAAGCACATGCCTACTACAAGGTTTTCCATTCAGCCGGTTACCTTGGAAAACAACTTCTAGCTGTGCTCTCTGCAGCAGAGCCAAAACCTGCGCAGGCTTCCCAATTTTCATTTTCCCCTGCAGCCCTTAGTCTGCAGTCCCACTGTAAGCTCAGCAGATCCTTACCAAGTCTGTGGATGCTTCCAGACAATCTGCACTCAGCAAATACATCGCTGCCTTTCCCACTCTGTCCCTGGTTCCTTGTGTCCTTCATGCCTCAGTTGAGGCCTCGTCCCAAGGCTATTTGGCCATGATATGGCTATTCCTCCAAAGAGCTATGATGTGACAGGCTTTGCTCTACAGAAATGAAACCCCACTAGCATTCATTACATAAATTTTTCACACGTGGCCATCAGGCACACCTGGTGAAAGGTTTAGCTTTGCTCTCTGAGGACTCTGTAACAGTCTCGGGGGGGGGTGGCA
Source organism: Syrrhaptes paradoxus (assembly GCA_013400615.1). Lineage (NCBI taxonomy): Eukaryota > Metazoa > Chordata > Aves > Pterocliformes > Pteroclidae > Syrrhaptes > Syrrhaptes paradoxus. Next base: position 51,256 of record VZTO01019984.1, on the reverse strand, counting down.
TAGCTAGGAAGGACAGTGAAGAAAGGGCTTTTCCTTCAAAACACAGTGTTTGTCACATTTCTTCTCAGTATAAAGCATAAGCACACCTACATCACTACATCTTCCCATATAACAGGCACTATCCTTATATAGGTACCTGTGCAATGTGTTGCTGTTGAAGCTCAAGGGACTGAGAGAGGTCTCGGAAAGCTCACTGTGGAGCTTCTTGAAGAATTTCAGAAAGGTTTACATCTGATTGTCTTCAGCCCACATTCCTGCTCAAAGCAGGGTTCACCAAAGTTAGGTCAGGTTGCCCAGGGCCTTGTCCTGTCAGTTTGGAGAATCTTGAAGGACAGTGACTTCACCACCTCTCTGGTGCCCTGTCCCAGACCTGCTCCACTCTTGTGGGAGGAATGTTTTCCCTATGTCCGACCAGAATTTTCCTTGTTGCAACCTATGCCCATTGCCTCTTGTCTTTTCCCTGCAGATCTGTAATAAGAATCTGTCCCTCTCTCCCCTCTGTAACCCTGTGAGGCAGTGGATGACAGCACCTAGGTACCCTCTCAACCTTCTTTTCTTCAGGCTGGACAAGCCCAACACCCTTCTCTTCCACCCCTTACTATTTACTATATTGTGCATACCCTCTGTTGGATCAAAGTATTTTCATTTTTTTGCCACCACTTCCTTGTATAGCTTTCTCCTAGATGTCTCTCCCATCAAGGGCCACTCAAGATTTGGTAGCCCAAGAGGACCACTCCTGACCACCTTCAATAAGAAAGCGAATCACCCTACAGAAGCAGCACAGAGAGCCAGCGAACACCCCCCATCAAGATTGTCAAAGAAGTACTAATCCCAAGAGAAAGTCCATTCAATCTCCCTGTTAGATCTCTGCTTCTCTATCTCTGTCCTTTCCGCACTCTTCTTGCTGGTGCTTAGCTCTGAAGAGATGCACTGCTCTCAGGGCAGCAGCCTGCCTTAACTCCCTAAGAACACTTTGCTCCTGGCAGATCCTCTTTCCAGTCTCCACTTGGGTGAGCCTTTGAGTGGTTAGGTGTGGGTTCAAGCCTCCTTGTTGCAGCTCTGCTAGGCAGGAGGCATTTCACTGGTGACATGGTGTGCATCATGCCGGACAGGAGAAGGCCCTTGAGTCAGTTGCAGCAGTGAGGCATGCAGACCTCAGGGACCCCTCTTTTCCACTGTGCTTGACTAGAAAACAGACTGTGGTCTTAAGCATGCACAGCTCACATCTGTGGCATCTTAAAATGCAATGACAGACACAGCTCTTTCTGAGCCCGTAAAGTCAGTCACAGACAACTGTTAAGGCTCTTTGTCTGGAGCTACTTTTCCAGGATGAACCACAAAATATAACCTAGTTATGAATAGGAGGTTTTAGCTGGTTTTGATGCTTGAGAGCAACTTGTTCCTGCTGAAATCATTGGAACCTCTGCTGTCACCTGGATCAGGCCTCCAAAGCCCGTGGTTCTCAATGCTAAGATTCTATAGCAAACCATCTCAATGCAGCCTGGCAGCCTGGCTACCAGGCCAGTAAAGGTTGCATGCCCAAACGTTCCAGTACTTGCTGGTGCCAGTCTCATGTCCAAAAGCCGCTAGACACAGCAGTGGAAAAACCCAAGAAAAACCTCTTCATGTAAAAACCTCCCCTTTCTCATCCCTTGGGGATTTCTAGGCAGGTCACATTTTGTGTTGGTTGATTGTCCAAGGAAAGAAAAGCACTGAACATTCAATGATTAGATCTAATGTGACAAATGGGATTTTGGGGGTGCTCAAACAAGCTGAACAGGGAGACTGAAATGCTCTGCAGCTTGTTGCAGATGCCTGAGAGGGGCAGCTGCAGCAGGTTTCTGGCACATGCTGCAGCGAAAGTAAAGCAGGATTGTAGCACACTACAGGAAGATGCAGCTTTTCTGATTTCCCTGTGTTTCCTAGTGTCTGTCATCCTTTCAGTGCTTTTTGTTTTGTGACTGCAGGAAAGGCACTTTCTTTGAGGAGGCCTTGAAAACTCAGAAGCACGGATCTTTCGAACTTTACAGTTAAATATTTACTGTCCCAGACATAAAATGCTTCATCCTGAATGCCCCCACCTGGAAAAGAAGCACAGAGCCCCAGAGATCCTTCAGCAAACAAATTCCTTCTCCTTACTGAGTCCATAGGCATGACTGCTCTCAGGCAACTTGGAAGTCAAGCTACTCAGAAGTGCTGCCCATACATGTTTACCTTGGACTCCAGCTTCCCTCTTCAGACTAAATCAGGTACTTTTTGTCTGGTTTGCCTAAACAAGTACCTCTGAGGAATGAATGCTGGAGCATTCCAGGGGGTTCTGCCACGCTCGCCCCAGGTTTCTGACATAAATTTCTTTGGGGTTCCTGTAAACTCTGGGTTAACCAGCAACACCCGCATGCTCCTCAGTACCACACGTATGTATCAGAAAGGCTGGTGTTTTTGGTTTTTTTTTTATATGTACTTCACCTTACTCTTACATTCTGCTTCAGGCTTGTCCTTTTGCATGAAGCACAGCTGACATCTGCAAAAAGCAACTTTTAACCCAAGATCAGGCTGCAGGCTGCCCTGTCTGTGGAAGCAGGTGTTTAAGGCCCTTCAGCTCCCTCTCTCTGAGAGGCCATGGGGTTAAGCTGGATGTTGCAAAGGTGGCTGTGAAGTGCAAACCATTTCCCCTGCAGCCTGGACTGGTTCTGTCAGGGCTTCGTGGGAAGGAGCAAGACCCCACGGTGTTCTCCAGAGCTCTCATCACAATCCCTTGAGCATAACAAACAGGCTGAAAGATGCAGCGTTCAGCCGGAGTAAATAACTGCAGTGTGCTGGGTGGAGCATGCAGATGCAGTGTGGTGAGCTTATTTAAAGTGTAATATTGAGTGCAAGAGCTGAAATCAGCATCTTAGGTTAAAACCATCCATACCCCAGCTGGTGAACCTGTGAGCAGTGAATGTGCTGTGATGAGCATAAAGAGTTTCATGAATAGGCAGCAGTTCCAGTGAAATTTCAAAGACTGATACCAAATGATCTTCTTTCTTAGCGTTTCAATATATTTCAACCCTTGGATACTAGGTGGTATTAATGTATTTCAAAGCATCGCAGAGAAAGCCCCTCCATACTTCTGCTTAAATGGTAGTGTGGATTCATACTTGATGCGGCGACTGTGCTGTTGACATGGGTGGAGTAGCCCCTGGGACACAGATCTTGCAGTATTGCCCAGCAGTCATTGTCTGGAGCTTGTACCTATACTGGAAAGCCCCAGATACATGGCGATCCTGCAAGTGAACAGCCATTTGCCTGAGCCAGGCAGCTTTCTGTGTGGCTGAGCAGCACTTGGAGCCAGAGCATCATGACCTCAGTAGTCAATGCTCATTAAAGAAAGATATGCAAGACCATTTTGTCAGGAAAAAGAAAGTAAAGAAAAAAGAGAAAAAGCTAAACTAATAGAGAGCAGGACGTGCATAACAGAAATGTAGCGTGCTTTATTTACACATCTGCTCGGTACAGACATGGAAAGAGCCTGGGCTCTCAGCCAAAGCTGATGCCCAAGTCCTGGGAAGAAATCCTCCCAGTAAGCATCCTCTAACCTACTGAGAGTCCAGAGAGCCATCACTGGCTAACCACAAGGTCCCATGCTGCCCACACTCTCACTGCTTAATGCCTTGCATGGCAAACAGCACCTCTTCCCCATATGGGCTCATGCTGTTCCCTCTTTCAGTCTCACATGGGAGAAGACACATGCTACGGCATGATCAGTAGGTACTATAGTCGGTACTGACAGAGTAGTACAGCCATATGAGCATTACAATATCATCAGAAGAGCATTCGTCTTCTCAGGGCAGCTGCAGTTCCTGTGCATACGTCAGGGGTGGAGGCAAACATTGCTTGTTGGCAGATTGGAGAGAGATCAGTGCAAAGCCATGGAGACAGTGCAGCTGGAGCAGCTGAGGTACTGAGGGGAGATGGAGGGAACCAGGCTTCATCAGCCTGTGGAAGAGACATCTCAGGGAAGACCTAATTGCAGATGTCCTTACCAAACTCCCCTCTTAGAAGTGCACAGGGATGACTTGTCTTAAAAATACTTGTTTTATCATGAAGGACAAAAGGGACACATTGCAGCATGAGAAATTCTGGTTGCACGTAAGGAGAAAAACTTCCCACAAGAGTGGTACAGCCTGGTACAGGGCCAAGAGAGGTGGTGGGATCTCCACTGTAATATGTGTTCAGAACTTAGCTGGACAAGACTCTAACCAACCGGACCCCACTTTGAAGTCAATTGGGTTTGGGAGGGTGGTTGGGGTGAAGACCTCTAGATATGCCTTCCCACCTGAATGTTTCCATGGTTCTGTGTAGAAAGTCTGCAGCTCCCTGTCATGTGTTAATCATGTCTTAAGAAATAATTTCTGACTAATCCTAAGGATTATTTATGTGACCCTGGGGCTTACTCACATGAGTACCAAGTGTAGGACTAGCTCTTAATTGAAGAGCTAAACATAAGTCAGCAGCCCAATGGGATTATTCAGCCTGCAACAGTATCTGGCAGATGGGCATGTATGCTTGCCTTTCATTCCTTCTCAGATGTTGCTCTGATATAGCATTTTCTCCGACATTATGTAGCTATATAGGAGAATGATTCAAATAGGCAGGCAATTATCCATGTGTTCCTGGGTAGGAAGAAAGGTTATTTGCCAAACTCCAGCTACCATTTTTGAGTGTCTTCAGGTCTATTGGCAGCATGTGCATCAGTTTCGTTTCACTTCTTCCAGCTTAGAGAAGTGCTAGAAATGAAGTTTTACATCCTTGATGTCCTATTGATCTCTGTATTATCAAAATGTGTGGAGGCACCCAGAGGAATCTCTAGTTCACCTATACCAAGGATTCTGTGCTTTGTGATTTCTTAGGAGTGGGTCTTCTCAGCACCTCTGCGACTGGCCAGTCTGCCTCAGCTCTTATGGAGCAGGAAAGCCACTTTAATTTTAAGCAAAGCTGGTCTCACTTGCTCTTACTCATTCACAGATTTCCCCTGCCCCCTCACACCTGTGAGTTCACAGGCATGGAGAGGTGTATACCTGGCCAGGATCACTTGGTGACACAGTGGATGAAGAACACCAGGCATCAAGATCTCATTGAGCCTCCTGAACCTCTCTTCAGTGATGATTGTAAACTGGTTTTTGGGTAGGTCTTGTGTACTCTCTAGGATCCAGGAGTTGCTACAAGTTGATAGAACTCTGCTTGCTTCAGCATCGTTTCTCCTTGGTTTGGGTTTATTGAGGTATCAGAAAGAGGAAAGGCACAACTGTGTTCCAGGACTCTGTGGCCGTTCTCCTGTTGTCAGAGCATATGGTCTCCTGTTGGTAAGTCACCAACACAGGCCTCCTGGGCATGGCATAAGAAGCTGCATTGAGTCAAAACAAATTCTCCATCTCAACTTTAGTCCTGCTGTAAGAGTCCTGTGAAATGTACTTAAAGGAGCTCAGAAACATTTAGATTGGAGGGCATCTCTGAAGGTCTCTAGTCCAACCACCTGCCCCAAGCAGGACTCACCACAAAGCTAGGTCAGGCTATCTCCAAGGATGGAGATCCCACCACCTCTCTGGGCCCTGTCCCAGCGACGTAACATGCTTGTGGGGAAGTTTGGAAGTTTGTCTATTTTCTCAAAAATTCTCTTGGACTGGATGTCCCAAAATTGGACTTAATTCTGGATGACACCTCATGACTACCATGTAGCTGTGGAGAAGCCTTTCCCTCCACTGACTTGCAAGGACCACCCGGGCCATGGTCAGCCACTGAGGCGGATGCCTTAGCTGATGCCTGTGTCCCCTGCTGCCCACGAGGTCTGCAGAGCTGCTCTGCAGACCCTGGGTCTCATCCCACACTGCTGCTAAGCTCTCCCAGCCAGGGGCAGGACACAGTGTTTGCCCAGGCTCTGCTCCGGGACGTTCCTGGCAGCTCATTTCTGCAGCCTGCGGAGGCCCCTCTGAAGGGCTGCACTCCCCTCCAGCTGCTCCCTCAGTGTGGTACCATCCCCTGTGCCCATCCCCTCTTCTAGGTTGTTAATAAAGATGTTAAAACTGCCAACTACCCTTTGACTGATAGACCACTATCCTTGAACCTGATGGCCCATCCAGCTTTCCATCCTTTTGCAGTTCAGTTGTGAAATCCATAATTTCATCAGTTTAGCTGCAAAACTAATGCTTGGAAACTCAAAAATAACTCCTGCAAAAAGATTTCCCTTCCTAAAACACCATCACTTGCAGACAGAAACTTTTCTTTTTTATCAATTTGATGCTTTGGTGTTGGCCCAGCCTAGGAATCAGCATGTCAGTATTGTGCCTGCTGTTCTGAATACGCTGTCATTGTAACCAAGAACACCCACTCCTAATTTCATACTGGCACCAGCAAAAAGATTTTGTCATATATGAAAACTACCAGGGAAATCCATCTTTTGTAAACCTCTAGAGTTAGAAAGTTCATGTATTGTTGACCAGACAATAAAACAGATAGCATGAAGGAAATGGACTGACAGTGCCTTGTAAACATAGTTTCACTAATGAGAAAAAAAGGAGCATTGACGCTTTTGTTATCTTGGAACAAAAAGTGAGCTACAGGAATGAGTTACATGCAGCAAAGAAACCTTGCTTTATCCATAGGTTGGGCGTACTTTAATCTGACATCCTGACAAAGCTGTACAGTGAGTAATACTTTGAGTATGCCTGACAAAGCTCTGCAGCCAAAGCACAACTCTACCTGTCACTCCAAAAAGGCCCAAAAGAATAGCAGGACACTAGTCCTTAGGGCACCACATAACCCGCAGCATCTGGCTGCTACAGTAGGGAGCAGATGATGCTTCCTTTCAGATTACTACAGGCGTGGAGCTCACACACAGGAAACAAGCACACGGTTGCTCTTTGCTTGTCGTTAGCTAGAGATTTGGTATGGAAACTAACATGCTCAAACTCCCAGGGCACATGCAGTGCTTTACTGTTGGCCGTAGAATTTCAGAACAAAAACTGACTCATCTTTCTCAGAGTGATACCTCCAGGCATTTCAAAGTTCATTTTGCCATGATGAAGTATTAGGTGGGAAACTGGGACAGTCTTTCTCTGCCTGTTTCTCTAAAAGCTTAGGTTTCAGTGCTTCGCTGTTTTGTTAGGAAAAGCATTATACTGACAAATCTGTGAGTAGCTCGTATAACTAGTGAACACCATTAGATCTGAACCAAGAAATGCCTTTTCCAAGTGAGATGTATGAAAACTTTTATTTCACTTTACAGTAAATATATCCACAATTGTTCTTACAGCACAATAAAGGTTAAGAGAAGAGGTTACCTCTGTACCTGGTTCTTTCTGGAGGTCATAATCAAATTCATACCAGTGCTTACTGGGAGGGGGACCGTCTCCATCAGCATTTCAGAGAATCCTTCACAGATGATCCTGAGACAACCCAGCACCACCTTCCTCCTGGAGGGGTCCTTCAGATGGGCTTTTTCTATCAGTTTCTCACTTCTGTCAGCTTTATTTCCTTTAACTGTTAGCACTCTGTGAGCTACATGAATACCTAGGAATCTCTGCTGGTAGCTAAAGGCTGTGGATTTCACCTATTTTAAAAGGAAAACAAATTTAATCATACCTAGAATGACTCCACTGCAAACTAAACAATGAGTATAAGCTCTTGCCCATGGGAACTTTCTGAGTTATGTCACCATAGATACAGTATCATCGTACAATTCTCACAGCTGAGAAAAGCAGCATGTTTTAATTTTTACTAGGTGTTCACAGACTGATAAAAAGAAACAATTGGCTCAGTCACTGCATGGGTACAGTAGATTTCAAATCCATTGGATAGGGATGGCTGCTGGGAACTTTCCTGCAATTGCTCTCAGAAAAAAAAAATGTAGTTTTAGTAGAGATCTGCAGTGGATCTCTGCTTCTTCCACTGCCTGGAATGGCAGGATCTGGATTTGTTTGTGTCATTTACTTACTGTCATGTACAGGACAAAATAAAAAAGGTGCCTTTCTGGTGTGCTTAAGCACGTGTTTTAAATTGAGTCCTTTTTAATACCAAATCAATTAAGTGTATATGCTGTAACAGTGGAAAACTTTTCAGTGAAAAGGATGAAGCATTGCACCTGCCATCAGGATGGGCCTCCCTGACTTGCTTTCCTCTCCAGCCAGGCCCACGTCTCGGGTGTGCAGAAGTTTCGTATCAAGCTTTTGGGGTCACAGATTTGGTCTCTGCTGGTTCAGATCCCAGAGATGTGAGAGGTGTAAAGTTAAGGGTTGGCTGCAGGACACAGACCTTGCACAGCTCACCCCTACTAAACCAGAAGACCTCTTTGTGGAATACTTGTTAAGTAGATCTGACACAGCAGGGTACAAAGGCTTTACTGGTCCGAAGCCACATTTTGAACTCCACCCTGAAACCAGAAGCTATGGTGTCATGTGCATGCAGAAGAATAGCCAGCTTAGCAAGGAGTTGCCATATCCTGCCCTAACTTCAACTTTCAGGCTGATTTAAGGTGGAGCCCATGGAGTGACTGTGATGTTCAATCTCCAGGTGATAACCACACTGCTGGTGAAAAGCAGTGTCAGCATCTAAAAGCTGTGGCTGCAGTCTGCTAGCCAGTAGGAAGGAGAAGAAAGTCCCACCACAGTCACTGATATGCAGTCATCCAGGAACAACAAGGAACCCAGCTCTTTCATCAAGAGAGAGCTGCAGCTGCAAATGCAGACAGCCCTTGGCTACAAAGCAGACAGGCTTTATCCCCTTCTTCAGGAACCAGACAGCATCACTTGTATTGCAGCTTGATTAAGCTTCAACTTGTTTCTCTCTTCTAGGCCCCAAGGTCATCCCTGTGCAGGGAAGAGCACTGAGCTGCCCTGCCTGTGTTTGGCAGCTGTGGCAGAGCTTGGCACTGCTGACAGAGAGGAGACAGCACATGCCATGCAGAGAGAGAAGTGAAGTGGTAAGGGGAGAGAGGCAGTGGCAGCTTAGGGCTGTTTCGCAGTAACTCCCTGTGCTAGTAACCCCCAAACAGAGATCCCATCAGCTCCTGTGCCCAAGAAAGAGATGTGACAGGCTGCCCGGAGAAGCTGTGGATGCCCCATCCCTGGAGGTGTTCAAGGCCAGGCTGGATGAGGCTTTGAGCAACCTGGTCTCGTGGAAGGCGTTCCTGCCCATGGCAGGGCAGCTGGAACTAGATGGTCTTTAAGGTCCCTTCCAACCCAAACCATTCTGTGATTTGATGATTCTAGAAGTCATTCAGTTATTGACCCCTTGCAGGCTGGTAGGCTGCAGCTCCTTCTGGTTTCAGCTGAGATGTGCACTCTCTGATACGCCTGGTGACTAGAACCAAGGAATCCCATCTTGGGCATTCAAAAGCAGAAGATACAAAAGCAGAGCTTTCTAGCCTTAGTGATCCTGTGCACGTGAACTGCTGTCAAGGAAGTGATTAATGCAAAAGTAGCCAGAGGTCATAGAGGAGTCCAGATCCCAGCCAGATTCTGCACTTGGGCTCTGATAACTTTTAGGGGTACATTAAGCATACCTCATTCAACAGGTTTAATTGTTGTAGTGGAAGTATCTCTTTTGCTTATCTTTGGAAGCATCCCTACCCCCTCCTTGCATTTTAAGGCTTGGGTTTCAGGTTCACGTCTATCAGAACAGAAAATAGCAGGACATGCCTTAGCATGTCCTTGACACCCTAAGCCAAAAATGAGGGAGCTGCACCCTTTCCCCCTCATCCAGATTCTATCTTTTATATGCACTTAAAAGTGCGCAGATAAAACTTTTATCACACCCAAACCATTTCCGAAGCAATGAGTAGTCGCATTAACTATTAGAATGTTGAAGGACTGTAATTCCAGAGCAATTTTACCACTCCCTCTGGCAGTCTTTTCTATTTGTGATACTATATATGTCTCATAAACAAAACAGCCCAGAACATATCAATCAAATTATCAGCATAGAGAGGATTACTTGCGCAGGCACTTTTGATTTCCTCTGCACTCCTGGTGAGTCCAGAACATCAGGTAGCCCATCTTACTCTGTAATAGGATTAACATTGATGGAAAAACTGTTAGCACCTTTCTGGTGTGCCTATAACCTACTACTCCTAAGTCAGAGATGCATAAAATAACACATATTTAAGTTAGATATGTATTAAAAAAAAAAAACAAAACCCAACAAAACACCTTGGAGTAACTAAACCCATTCTTCATGTAAACCCCGAAGTTTAAAGTGAAATGGTTTTTTCCCTTGAACAGTCTTCAGGACAGTATGCTAATATGGTTTGTGAGCCCTGAAGTTTTACTCCTCCATGTTTTTTCTGCCAGTAAAAAGTTTTGTTTTGGTGTATGATGGACCATTCCTTAAAATAAACAATAGCTTTGAGGCTCAGCACTTCTGGAAAGGCTGTTTTGGGTGCACACTGAGGATCTCAAGCACCAGGGCATTCAGTCATTCCTGAATTTTGCAACCATAATGCAAAAGAGCCAGAGGAGCAATTCCAAGAGCTAAATTATTGTAACCAAAGAGGTTGAATTTAGCTAAACAGGTTGAATTTAGCTTTTGCCTGCTTGTGTGTCTCCTCAGGCATGTAGATGTGAGCACTTTCACGACAACAAAATTAAGCTGAGACCAAAAAAAAGCCACAAAGACTTAGTGATTATTGAACAGTTATAGGCACAAGCCAATCATGACTTTCCTCTCTGTCTCTAGGCTAAATTTAGTACAAAACCTGAAGTGAATATTTTCTTAGGACATGCCTGCAATGTTGCTAGACACAAGTGTCATACCCCAGAGACAGAAGCATGTTCCTGGATTGAGAAGCAATCTTCAGGTCTTGAAGAGCCCACAAGGCTGTACTGAGGTCCATCTAAAAATATCATTAGAGTGTTATCACCAGACCACTATAGCAGAAAGGCATGATAAAAGAAAGTTCTTAACCCTGTAGCAAACACCATCTTTGGAGTAAAGCCTTATGGGTTTTTAACTGTGATCTGAGAAGTCCAATCCAAACAGTAGCAAGGTTTTCCTTAATGTACAGAATCTAACATACAAAACTCAGAGCAAGAGGCATCAAGAACAGTCCATGACTCCTCTGTTCCTTTTGCCTTTGCCTTTCTCAATAAGAGATCAGGGTTGCAGGTCAGCCCCTTTCCTGATGAACAACTGACAACTTTGCACACTGTGTCACCAGCAGCTTTTTTCCATTCCGTTCCCAAGGGGATTTCTGCACCTGGGGAGGGACAGGGATGACCTTGATGGTGCAGGCAGGATGACCTGCAGATGATGTCTTCTCATATGTCTCCCTTTGTGCTGGCACACCTCTCATGAGTTGACTGACCCTCAGTGGGACTCGGCTCATTTTAGCACCTAACCATCAAAATGTGCTGCAGCATTGTGGCAGCCAGCATGTGGTAGGATGTGCTGCCACAAGCTCTGCTGGATTTCTTAGAGTCTTACATTGGTCTACACTTTTTCTGTCTGCTTCTGTAGACAGAGGATTATATGAGGATCTCGGGTTTCAACTAGAACAATAGCACTAATGGTGGTAGGGAAAATATGTGACGCTTGAACGCAAAGGTTTTGGGAAAGAGGAATATAACTTTCATTATTCATTAAAAATTCCCTATTATAAGACAACACCTTGCTTTTCAATTTGTTAATACTTCACAGAAGGCAATACTGGGCATAATGCCACAATGAGATATGTATTACATTACAAAGTGAACATACACACACATCCAGTTTAGCTACAAGCAATTACATTGTGTCTAAGTGGCCCCTCTGCTGGGAAGTTACACAGATCTGGAGACGAGCAACATCCCAGATGCCTTTGCTGCTTATTTCTGAAGCCTGCCTGTGTAGAAGTGAACTGCACCAAAATCAGAAGCATGACATGACTACAAAACCGGCATCTGATCTGTTCCCAGCATTTTAAAGCCATTTAGAGATACAATGCACTGTCAAAGCACAAGGAAGCAAAAGAATCAACTTGCTATATATACTTAATACGTGAGCTCCTGGAATTTCCGCCATTCCTGAAATCTGTTTAACGAGAACAGATGACTAATCTTCTATTCTGACTATGAAAAAGCTTGAAAATAACCAGAAGTCATTTATTTCCAAAAGGTGAAATAAAGCTGCTCCTAAACTCCACCTGCTTTGTGCAATCCTAGAAAAAACCTTGGATGCAAGGAAATACACATGAACTTTAATACTGGAGAGCTCAGCAAGATAACTTCCAATCACCTCTGGGGAAATGCAGACTTGCTTTGCTTTGCAGTGTACAGAATTTAGTCAGCTAGCAGCTTGCAGGAGCAGCTTCTGGTTTCAAAGGATTACAAGTCATGAGTCAAATCTCTCAGCTATTTCTGTTAGAAAATACATAATTTGAAAGAAAATCTTTCTGATAGATGGAGGGGAGCAAGAAGGCTGTACAGAAGACTTGATCCTTCTTGTTCTTTTTTGTTTCTGCTTATGGTAACAACATCTCACTTCTCAGAGACAGCTGAATCTTCTGGAACCTTGTATCTTCCTTGCCTTGTACTGCTGCAGAAACAGGAGCAAATAAACAGAAAGATGCATGAGAAGGCAAGACCCCTGTTCAAAGGCTGCTTTAATCTCTTCCAACAACCTATTTTTCACAGGTAGTGAAGCAGAAAACCCCTCTCTCCTAGGCAAAAGTTAAAGAGGCAGCTATGTCTGTGTAAAACCTGTGCCATAAACAAAATCCCTGATGCCGATATGACACCTGTTGCTTTAAGAGAGGCTTGAATACACAACTTCTTGGGGTGCTCTGCAGCCTCAAGTTGCATTCCTCCAAAGAACGCCAGCCCAGCTGAAAGCTGGGAGCAGACCTCAGTGTGCTGTACTGTTGTCCCTCTAAAGAGTTGGTCAAATTTGACTGCATACACAAAAAAGTGTATCCCACTAAACCCAGTGAGAAACAGAAAAATGTAGGTGCAGCTGTTTCTTCCCCACGACCTTTCCTAACTAAGTCTAAAAATGTCTGTAAGGCGAGCCCTGCCCCATCTTTCTGAAACCAGTCACTACATGTGCCTGTCAAAAGTACTTCATGCACTCTGCTCTGTAAATAAATGCCAGTTAGAAATTGCAAGAACATAAAGTGAAAAGATGTAAATATTGAATAATACAAAGCCTTTAAGGAATGTTTCCAAATATGGGGACGGTGGAAGTATGTCAGGCATATAGTACTTTCACAGAGGATTTCTAAAAACAGTATTAGTTCATGTATGAGTCTGTAGGATGGAATACATTAATTGGGCAAGCAAGATAGTCCTGTGCAGCTAGAGGTTTGTACAGCACTCTCAAAATGCATACAGCAAATAACGAGAGCTCTGAGCCAGTTTCATGCTGCTGTATATGAGCATACTCCACTGTCCCCAAGTCATCTAGACAGTTTCTAGCAGCAGAAGGCATACACTGTGAAGACACGCCATCACTTTCCTTTCTGCTTCTAAATGCAGCAACAAAATATGACGTGAGCACATGTCTTGAAAACTGGCTAGCACAAAGCATACCCAAACCTTGCGGAAAGTGACTGTGTCCCTCCACTCAGCACATCTGGAGTTTCAAGACAAGCTTTGGGTTTCCCAAGATGGGAAGGATGCTCATAAACTGAAGAGTTCAAACACAGGATCACAGAGATGTCCCAGGGACAGGAGTGCAGGACATCATGGGAAGAAGTGGAAGGAATTGGGCTTGTTCAGCCTGAGAAAAACAAGGCTGCAGTGACATCTATTTGCCATCAGCCATTGCCTGCTTGAGCAAAGCAAAATACAGAGACGGACTCTTCTCCGAGGTGCATAAGGAAATGGTGAGGAGCAACAGGCATGGGTTGCAACAGGGGAAATTCCAGTTGGATATAACGAAAAAATTCCTTCTCATCAGTGGTGCAGACAAGGCCCAGATAAGAGGTGGTGAGAGCTCTGTCCTGAGAGATACTCCAGACTTGACAGAACAAGGAGCTGAGCAACCTGGCCTAGGTTTGGCAAATGCTGTTTCGAGCAGGGGGTTGGACCAGGGGCTTCCACGTATTCCTCTTCTAATCTGTATTTGACCATTATTTTAATGACCTTCAGGTGTGGATTTTACAGTTGTTTGATCTGGGGATGTAGGAAGGCTTTCAGCATTTCTGAGCTTCATAGCCTCTGGAGTAATTGCAACAGGGCTTGTTTCACCCATGTCTGTGAACTGAGCTGGGGCTCATGATAAACTCTTTAGTTTATCATGAGCCCCCTCTCGCTCAGCCACTATTGCTGGTTGCTGTGAGGCTTTCAGAGCCAGAACTTAAAGAGTAATTCTGGACATGAGATACAAGTTTAAAAGACCTCAGCTCTCCTTCCACTAACAGCAATAAAAAACCTAAGTTATTTGCCCTCCTCTAGTCTTTCCTTAGCTCCAATCCCTGCCTTCTGCATTGACCCTCTGCATCTCAGCCTGCCACCAGACCTGGAGCCTGTCCTGAGCCACCCTGGCAGCAGGCTCAGCCAGGATGGGGCTTGTGCTGCCTCTCACCCCGGTGCTCCCCATCCCAGATGCTCAGCAGTGGGGCAGATGAAGGTGCACCACAGCGGTCCATGTCTTCACACAGGCCTTTCCTTTTCCCTTCCCTCAACCCCACTCATGTATTTCCATGCCCTGCTATGGCAGAGGCACTCCCCATGCCCTTTTCAAAAAAAACAAAGTGGCAACCTATCCTTCAGTTTGTTAAGCTTGTTAACAGCACTGCTGAAAGGGGACTGAAAATGAAGGTCTGGAAGGGAAACACCTCTTCCACTCATTTGTAACTTGAGTTTTTTCACCTAAAACATCAGGCACGTGCTGGTCTCACCCTTCCTTTTTTAACACAAAACAGATTTGGAACAAGCTGGTAGGACATGCTGCAGGAGGCCCAGGGGCACAGCCACTGGCCAGAAAGGTTTCATTTTGTAGGTGTGTTTCTTTGACTCGAAACATTGTTATTATTCTAGATGGGTTGACAAAGCAAACAAGCACAATTACTTGGTAGGCTGTCGGTAGGGATGCTGAAAGCAGAGTCCCTTTGCCCATCCCTTTCCTGGGCAGCTAGTGCTTTCCTGCAATGTTCCCAGAACAGAGCTCGTCTAACACGTTATTTTGTATGAAGAGTTCAGCCAAATGAACCATGAAGCAATGAGACAGGCAGAAATGAAGCAAGTACAAACCGTGCCCACAGCAGCAATCAGACAGGTTGAGAACTGTCTGCTTCTCCTTCATGGACGCTGTGACGAAGACCTGGCTGCACCAGTGTGGCAGAAGGACTCTCATTAATGTTTTTCTCACCAGGAGCAAAGAGCAGAAAATCAAAGAAATAAATATCCTCCTTGGCCCTTCTTCTCCCTTGCTGACCCAAGCTCCCTCTCTCTTTGGTTTCCTGCTCCATTCTCTTTGCTGGGCACAGCTGAAGAGCATCTCTGCCTGCCTGAGCAGCCAGCCAGCACTTACCCGGGGCCAGTGCTGCACAGTGCCATTCCTGCTGTTTAATGTGTTGTTGGGGCCCCTCAGCAGAACTGGCAGTACAGACAAGCCTGTTCTCACCTCTGTTAACTTATCCTTAAATTTCCTGCGTATTCCCAAGAGCTAGGGCACATGGAAGAAGAGCTAGAGCTGTCTGGGACCTGGATCATTTGTGTGGTAACTCTTATGTCTACAGAAGGCACCAAAGCTGTCCTTCCCTGACCAAGGTCACAGAGGCTCCAGACTCCTTTCCCTTTGGTGGCTGCACCCCCTGTGATGGACAGCAGGTTGTGAGGCAGCAGCGAGAGAGGCACTCAGACAGCTCCAGTGGACACCCCTGAGGACACACGGCAGCAGGCCATGCTGTTTCCGTGTTGTCGCACATGGGTGTAGATCTGTTCCCCACAGCCCTGTCAGGAACACATCACAGCTCCTGTGCCATCCTGGCTGCAGGGAACCCCTCCAAATGACGCGTCACCTGAATATGTATAGACACTTGTACTGTCTGCTTTGGCAGTGTTGCTGCTTGGGTAATGTGGGACTGGCCTCAGTCAGTGGAATGAAGGGTGAAGGAAAAATGGTGCTGAAGGGCCAGGAGTGCAGGTAGTCTGAAGGGACACCTTGTGCCATTGGGTCCTTAGGTGTGGCTGAACTTGTCCTGACTTTGAAGGTATGCAGGTGAGAACGGTTACAGGAGTTTCCCAAAGGATCCAGGACCATTGCACATCCTGGAGGCCAACCAGCACAGCTCTACCATGTCTGTGCAATTATATCCCCTTTCCTCTCCTGGCCATATCCAGGCTGTGGATGGGGAGCACTCCTAGACCTGGGCATTGTTTGAGAGTGTCTGAGCCAAAGCAGGGACATTGATGGTGGCGGTTTGCTCAGACCAGCACCCAGATCTTGTCTCACTGACCAGTGCACACATACCTTGGTCTTGACACAGCCAGTGCATCTTCCTGTCCATCTTCCTCAGCAGTGCTGTACACCACAGTGTAAAACATCCATATCCTGAAGAGTGGGGCTTCTTCTCCAACCCAAACCATTCTGTGATTCCATGACTCTTCCTTCCTCTGTCGCGACCCAGCTCATAGAACCACCCTGGGTGGGACGAGTGGGGTTCGCGGAGGTTCTATATATACATTCCCTTGGGGCAAATTAAGGTGAAATGACACCAAATAATTGC
>VZTO01019984.1:16109-34133 GCA_013400615.1 Syrrhaptes paradoxus | reverse complement strand
CACCTTCTCTTTGCTTGTTCACCTCTTACAGACAGAGGCAATGCCTTGCTCAGCACGTATTTGCTACTTTGTTGTAAGAGCAAGACTGAGCCCATTGTTACACTCAGCAGGGGTTCGATGGCCATCCTTGATGGCCTTCCTGAGTCCATCTTAGACTCAGCAGGGGTTTGCTGTCCATCGTTGATGGCCTTGCTCAGCAGGGGTTTTGCCAGTCCATGGAGTAAGGCCTTCGGCACATTCCTTGCCGTATTCTTATCTACAGCTGGACATCACAGAGGCTCCGCCTTATCAGAGCCTCTAGGATTGAGTCCATTGTTAGTAAGGCCTTTGGTGCATTCCTGGCCATCTTCTTATCTACAACTGTAATGTTTAGAGTCATTGGAGACAGTCAATTTGCAGTCTCTGCAAAACTGCATGAATAGTCCTCCACATCCTCCACTCCAGCAACCTCCACAGACTGTAAAAAGCTGACAGAGCTGCTACAACTCCTGGTCAGATAGATACCCACACAGATGCAGAGGCTGTATGAATGATATCTCCCTGAACCAGCTAGCTGTCCTTCACCCCTGAGAGTCTGGATGTCACCCACTCCAGTGTTTCCTCCCATGGCATGTATTTTAGTTGCTGCCAGGGGAAGCAGCTTTATCCTGCCAGAATTTTGAAAGGAAGTTCATCTCCAATGACTCACTGAACAAGAAAACAACCTGATTCCCCCATTGGGCATGCATTTACTGCAAGGAATAACAGGAGCACAGACTCTCTGTCCATCTTCTATGTTTGTTAAAACCCATTCTTGGGTATCCTGCCAGAGGAAGAAGCTCTCATTTGTATAAGATCCCCTGCAGTATTTGGTGGAAGTTAAATGAAAGCACAGAGATGGTATTTAGGTGAAGATTTGGGTCATGAAGCAGAACTGGGAGATGGGGAAAGACAGATGCCATGGGATTTGAGGCCAAAGCAGCACACATGTCTTGTCTTCTGTTATGGTGGTGATGCAGATCTCCTGGCATTACAGTGCTGCCCATTGCTGTATGTGTATCTAAAGCATCACCGTAACGGTTGTGCCTTGAACCATGGAGATGGCTCATGGGCAAAGAGACCAGCAACAATAGTTTGAAAGAAGAGTTTGCAAAAATCTACTCTTTGCTGCTCTCTGGGCTATTCTTAAAACAGCATTTTTGCTTTTCAGCTGTATTTTATGACTTCGAAGGAGAAAATATTCCAACAGCAAGAGAGGATAATTCTGTAAAAAGCACAGGGCATCTCCCTAGAATATAATTCCTAGCAGAAAATTACAGACTACCGCTTCATGTGTTCTTCTGCTGCCCCCCTGAGTACCTGCTGCTTACTTTAGGACAGCCACATCTGCACAAAGAGCAGCTCTTGCTCTGGCTGCCACAAGCCCTGCACAATAAACTTCTGAGATCTGGGCTGTGCCAGCAGAAATGAGGGCTGACTCCTAGGCCAAATCCAGAGCCATGCATTTATATATATTTAGTAAATACTGAAAGCAGATAGAAAATCCTGCCAGCCTTCCCCCATCCACAATTCTGAGTGTTTTTCAGCCTGAGCTGAGCTTTAACGCTCCTTTCCCCAAACACACACACACACCCCTCCCATAGTTATTTCCTCTGCAGAACACAACTCAGAAAATAAGATAGCTCAATTTCTTCCAGGCACGTCTGAAAAGCCGTTTTCTAATAGTAAAAATGGTGAGTTCAGCTGCTTTAATAACTGTGGTATTAGCTTGACCTGAATTGCTTTCAGGGCTTGAAGATTGTGCTGTGACCCTCACACACAAAACTGCTTGCAGGGGCAATAACACCAGTGTTACCTGCTGTGGGGCCTTCAGGCTCAAGCCACTGCAGGAACTCTCCTGTCCTGACAGATGTTTCTCCAGCAGCCTCACTCACATTATCTCTGAATGATCTCTTCTACTTTCCAGTCTTCCTAGTCCTACTGTAGAGTAACTCTGTGGGTGCCTCTGCCTTAGAGGCCATCACTGAAATGCCCTGTCTTGTCTCAACATCTGGACCTCATAAAGCCATTTCCACACATGGGACTGGTGTGCATTCTGAATTTGGCTCCAGCAACAAATATAGAAAACATCTCCTGATGATGTCTGTGGGGCAGTTATGGTACCATCTGTGTCAGCCTCCTAGTGGCAAATGAGTGAGAGCAGTTTCCAGATGCCACCTTGAAACAGAACCTTTTTGACCATTCTGGACAGGAAAGAGGGGAATGAAATAAAAGGAGCAGTAAGGAGCTGATTTTCTTCTCCCCCTCTGCTCTCGTGAGACACCATCTACAGTACTGCATCCAGCTCTGAAGCCCCCAACATAAGGACATGGACCTGTTGGAGCGGGTCCAGAGGAGAGCCACGAGGATGATTAGAGGGCTGGAGCACCTCTCCTGTGAGGACAGGCTGAGAAAGTTTGGGTTGTTCAGCCTGGAGGAAAGAAGGCTCTGGGGAGACTTTGTAACAGCCTTCCAGTACCTGAAGGGGGCCTACAGGAGGGATGGGGAGGGACTCTTGATCAGGGAGTGTAGTGACAGGACGAGGGGTAACAGTTTTAACCTGAAAGAGGGTAGATCTAGGTTAGATACTGGGAAGACATTTTTTCCTGTGAGGGTGGTGAGACACTGGAACAGGTTGCCCAGGGAAGTTGTGGATGCCCCATCCCTGGAGGTGTTCAAGGCCAGGCTGGATGAGGCTTTGAGCAACCTGGTCTAGTGGAGGGTGTCCCTGTCCATGGCAGGGGGGTTGGAACTTGATGATCTTTAAGGTTTCTTCCAACTCTAACCATTCTATGACTCTATTACTCTATGATTCTTCAAAAGTGCATTCTTAAGAATAGTTATTCTTGGGGCAGGGGAAGGGACTGTCTCTGTTTTCAAATGCATCGGCAGGCAGCAAACTAGGCAACATGGAAACAGTTATAGCACCACTGAGGCCTTTACTGAACATTCCTAAAGGATGAGGACCTGGACAAAGGACAAGGTGACAGTGCTTCTGGTAAGATTTTATCCAGGTCATAATTTTTGCCCACATCACTGAGAAGCCTTCAGCCAACCAGAGCAAACATTAGATAAACAACAGGGAATTGTCCAATTCTTTCCTCCTTGATAAACATATCCAAACACCTCCTTTGAAGTGTCCCCTTTCACACGCCTCTTACAATGCCACTGGAGTAATATTTAAACTTTATCTCCCTGGCTTAGAAAGGAGATGGAAGAACTGGAAAGGGATAGAAACATATTGGGAGGATGATGAGAAGTAAGGAAGAGTTTCTTCATCTCAGCTATATCAAGACAACGCATCAGTAGTGAGAGACAAGGAGGTCAATAGGCAATAACTACTCATGTCTCTCAGTACAAGAAAAAAGAACAACAGATGAAACTAACAGATGGCAGTTTCACATTAAGCCAGAGGAGGTATTTCTTCTTACCATAAACAGTCCAGCTGTGTGACCCATTACCGTTTGTTAGTGTGGTTCCGGTAGTTTTGCCTGGCTCAAAAACCCACAAGAAAAATTCACAGAAGTGAATTGACAAAGTAACAGGAGAAGAGGAAAACCACCAGAGCAAATATTCCTATGGTCAGGAGGAACATACCCTGACCTAGCAAATGGGGCTAAACTGTGATGCTGAGTAATGAGGAACATGAGACCCTCTCCTGGGGAACCCAACCATGCCGAACCATTCACAATTAAATCATTACCATCATCATTAAAAATTGGCCACAGTAACTTCCAATCCGCATGTTGCCTCATGCCATCTGAAGAAAATGTGCCCTTCCTTCATGCTGCATGTTGCCAGCTCCTGACTGGAGATTCACATATTCTTGACCATGTTAAAGAGATGCTCTAGGCTGAACCCATTCTGAAAAACATAGTTAATTATTTGTACAAAGGAAAGTTTGCTTAGCGTGGAAAGGAGACAGCTGAGGGGGATCCTAGTTACAGTCTTACACTGCCTGAAGGGCATTGCAGAGAAGGCAGAGCCAGACTCTTCTCAGAGGTGCCCAGTGACAGGGCAGAAGGCCTTGGGGCACAAGTTGCAGGAGGGGTTGGATATGAGGAGAAAACTCTCTTCCATGAGAGCAGTGGAGCCCTGAGACAGGCACCAGAGAGGTGGTGGGATCTCTGTCCTTGAAGATATTGAGCACCCAACTGGATAAGCTACCTGACCTAGTGTTGTGGTGAGCCCTGCTGGGTGCACAGGGTTGGACTGAAAACTTCCAGAGTTGCCTTCTGACATAAATCTTTGTCAGATTCTGGAAACTGTATTCCATTCGGTGTGACCAGCCTTGCAAGACAGGACTGATTTAATGCTTAATCAAATACATGAGGGTTTTTGACAGAGGAACATCCTCCGTGAGTGACTGAGACACCAACCCACAGACTTCTTGGGTGGTTTGGTGCTCAGCCGTCAGCTATCTGACCTACACAGTACCTCTGCACTGCTGCCTGCCCTGTGGTACTGGAAAGGGCTTGTGTGAAGGAGGAACTGTACCTGCCACACGTGCTGAAGCACCTTCAGCCACTTTTCTATCTCATTGAAAGGCTATCTGTAATAGCTATTGCAACAAATCTCACAGGGTCGCCTTGTCCATGGCAAGGGTAGGAAGCTGTCAAGAGTCATCTTGAGGATCCTGCATGTAGCAGCCTTCACATGGTGCCCTCTGGGGAATGCTTGAAGGTTTTAAAGAAAACAGAAGCAATCTCTTTTGTTTCTAATTACTCTCTAAACAAAAGTTATCACCTGCCAACTCTACCCAAGCTCAGTGCCCTGCTGGGCTAGGTATGCCATGCTCTACAGCACCAGCTCCATTGCCCTGAGGAACTGTTGCCCAGATAGAAAAGGTGAGAACAGGCAATGACCTGTTATCAGGTGGACACCAGAAGTGGTTCACTTTACCCCTAAAGGAGAGAAACAGGCAGCTCCTGTGATTCAGCCCTTCCTAAGACACCAAGTCCAAATCATCTGTAGCAATCTCCCATGGACCCCAGTTAATGTCACAGATAGCTTAAAGGACCAGCTAAGATGAGAAACCTGAATGTTTGCATGGCTACAAGAGGTGAGCAAAATCATCACTCAGAGAGACCCTTACAGAGAGCTTACAAAAGAGGTGTGGTATGCGTGTGAAGAGCTCAGATCTGCAGCCCTAGCTGAATTCCTTCATGAAAATCCCCTCTACCCTCTCAGTAATAATAACAATACTGTTTTTCTCTTTCTCTCTCTCTCCCTTCTGTCTGTAATTTGCTCTTCCTGGTGGAAGGTAAAAGAAGCGTAAATTATTGCAACACTCACAAGACCTGAATAGCATCTTCTGTCACCAACAGCAAACCTTCGGAAGCAGAATACACATCTGACAGAGCTTTGCAGAATCTGGAGATGCTATCCATGTGTGTTTACTGACTGAAAAGCTAAGCATGAAAGCAATTCAAAGCATGTCCCTCTTTACCTCACTTATTTCTTCAGTTTCTGGCATATCTCAGGTGTTTACTAAGCAAATTCACAATTGTTTAGCACTGAATGCACTGAGATGGACCAGATCTAACTACTCAAGCAGGCAAACTGTAATGTACATTTGCCCTGTCCCTTTTGCAACCCAGGAACTCAAATCACTTGCTCTTTATGTGCAGCTGGAGGGCCCAGAAGTAATAGAAACTGATCCAGCAATGTGTAGACCGCAGTCTTACAACAGTGGTCAAATGTTGTTATCTTGTGAATGATTCTTTACACATTGTGGCTGGAACCAAAATGCCTCAAGCAGAAATTTGACATAGTTTTTTTCATCCCAAATCAGACCCTCAAGTGGGATAATGACATAATAAACACTAACAATTTTGTATAAGGTTCCCATATTTCTACCAGATGACATCTCAAGGCACACGTGTTGCCCAGCAGTTCCACAGTGAGTACTACATATGCACACTGGATTTACTGAGCACAAAGAGAGGATGATTTTACGGGTGTGCCCAGAACACCCAGGACTGGTTGTGCACAAGCAGGTTGATCACAGAAATCATGGATCAAGGTTTTGAATCTTTCAGGTAATTTTGGATTCACCAGTTGTACACATCAAAACCAGGTCTGCACACATGTTGTGGTTGCCATTCAGGATGCCTGGATATTGACTGTGTATTCAGGGTGTTACACAGCACTACTCTTTAAACAGATTACCAGAAAATCACAAATACTGGAAAACCAGCCCTGATTCTGTTCTTCTGACCTGGACGACAACATTTCTGCAAGGAAAAAGGGGACTTGCTCAGGAATCCTGGTTTTAGAGACACCCCCCAGATACTGAGGTCTCAAAAAGTTAAGAAAGGCTACACTTAATCAGCCTATCCTGAATGGTTCTCCTCTTCTCCTCCCTATCTGGATGATAACACTGCTAATCAACAGAGCTAGTGTATGAAAAGAGACAAATGATGCATGACAATCCACCTAGGAGTCTAATTCTGTAGAACACAATTTAAATGTAAGGATTCCAAGCACTTTAAGATCCTCTAAGCCAGCCAGAGGACACCTCAATCAGGCTCTGTTTAATTAATTGGTTCCTTGCTTCTCCTAGGTGTCTGGAGATTTTTACTAGAACTGTGCTTCTAATCCTTTACATGATCTTAAACTGTCTTGCTAGCAGCTGTCTTCACCAGTGGTGCTAGACACTAAAGAGGTAACAGTGGAGGCTTGAGGACACTGTAACATGTGCTCATAACTTACACATGACTTATGTGCTGACTGAAACTCACATTAAATACAGAGGAGTACACCACTGTTTGCCCTGTGGAGCACACAGAAAGGATGTGCTTTTGTTAGGTGTGTGCCTTAAAGACATATCTTTTTAATCATCAGTAAGAAAGTCTAGAACATGTGCTTCAACAAACTAGAGCTGAAATGAACACGAAGTACCGATTTCAGTGCGTGGAGTAGTTACTAATTTTGCAGTAGTGTCAGGTTAGCAGGGTCATCTCTAACACAGCAGAGGAACTCCACGCTGCTCGCCACAACACAGACAGACATGGCCGTTCCCGGCAGAGGCACCCCGCTGCTGCTGGAGGGAGGCCCCTGAGAAAGGATGGGACAAAGCCTTCACTGTGCTGCCACGCTGCGTGGCAGTCCCAGCGTGCAGGGAAGCCCCTGGACTTATGACTCCAGAGTGACATAGCTGTGGTTTGGGTTAATTCCAGAGTACAGCAGCTTTCACCTCAGTTGCTGTGCCTCTCAAGGCTACCTCCTTTCAGTTTCAGCGAAAAAGAATCGGCTAGAAGCTGGCTGCTTCATTCAAAACCGACCAGTGTGACTTAAGAGTGCGAGTAAATCTCACCAGCGAGCTTCTACAGAGGCAAAATTCCCTCCTCTAGTCTCGATGCTCTTTTGTCAGCAGCACGAACACACAGAAAACTGAACGCTGCTACCAGTATTTGCATCTATTGTTCTATAAACGACAGATTCGGAGGAACAGGATTTAAAAATAAATAAATAAATAAAAAGGAAACGACCCAAAGGTCTGTTAATTGTGTGAAAAGCATTCCTGCACTGCAGGGTGGGTGGTCCGCTTGGAAGTCGTTGTGGTGTCAGCCCAAACCGGCACAAAAGGCACAAACCGGCACAAAAGATTAGTGATGTGTGTGCAAATGCAGCAGTCTGATCACCGCATTTGAAACCAAGTTAGCCAAGTGTCCTGAACCCTGTTAACACGCATACTTCACTGACATTGCATACACTCTCCGTTAGGAATTAAGTGCCATTTTAAAACCAAGATGGATACACTCTAATTTTACACACAGGGAAACAGAGGCGTAAAACAAAAACAAAACAAAACAAAAAACCCAAACCCAAAGATAAATTCCGGGACGTGGAAAATTAGGCGTCCTTGAAAACCGAGCAGTAAGTTACTTGCTCAGCTTCACTGAATAAATCACTAACAAGATGGAAACCAAAATGAAGTCCTTTTGCAGTAAGTTGTCCAGTGCAAAAACTTGACCACAGTACTTGCAGTACCAAACACCAAAATTATTTTTCTTTTTGGAAAAGAGCTATTGATTTTTGTATCAAAGATGAATACATTTGAGTATGTACTTTGTAGGTGTGAGACTTGTAACTAAAGTAAATGAAAATTCTTGCTACTCTTAACGGCTGTGCTAATGTAAAAAACCACAATGCATTAAAGTGAAGCTGCATAACTAAAGATATTGTCTGGCTTAGTGCCAAGTTAGAGGAAAGCGTATTTCAGTGGGGACTATAGAACCCAGAATTACAGCTGATTTCAAGTAACTTAGTAAGATTATTATCAGTTATTACGAATTCACTTAAATTTTTACAGTGTTAAAGTCAGTTGTCCCATTAGCTCTGAGGACGGAAGTCCAAGGGCGTTCATGGAACAGGAATAAGAGCACCCTCTAGTGGTCATTATCACAGATATTAAGAAAACCTTTTTAAGTAAACCGTTAAGTATATCTGCTTTCTTATGCAGAGTACTCAGAAAGTTTATTAAAATATGCACATAAATACGCTGTATGTTATTGATACTGTATCAATCCAAACAACTGCAAGGTTTTATCTTCCTTATTCACAAAAAATGCTACGTATTTAATAAAAATATTTTAACTTTGTCTGTAGCTTAGGACAAAATAATTCTTTTATTTGCAATTTTCGGAATTGCCAAGGACACCCTCAGGAAGGATACAAAAAAATGACACAGCAGTAAGTTTGATCTCCATATCAGAGACCTTACTAGAAACTATAACTGAGAATGGAATTAAGGGACAACTACATAAAAAGATTATCTGTTGAGAAGAAAGCAATGTGACTACTGTAAAAAAGGAGTCATGATTTACTGATCTTCACAGATCCATTGCAGTTCTCTGAAGCAATCGTGGAACACATAATCACTTAATCATAGCTTTTTAAAGATGCCTAAGTGGAGAATTTGCTATAAGATAATACAGAAATTAGTATCTGATAATTATCAAATATAAAACCAGAATCAGAACATAAGTACTGGGTTGCAATGTATGAATAACTTACAGCAGCAGCAGCTTCAGTCAAGTTAGCTTAAGTTAGACTAAGCAGGAGTTATAGCAGCAGAAACTGTCAAAGGTAAGGGACAGATGGATTGAGTCTTTCCAGAAGCAAAAGATTTCTTAAGAACAGCCTGAACACCAAATAGCCAGCAAGCATGCTTTGTCTGCATTTAATTTTTTTAATTTCCAAACACACCTCCTAGACATGTACCACAGCACAGGAATTTGCCGTATCATACTAGTATCACACTGGTTTTCATTTAATCATTACATTGTGTGATTAAGTTAGTAAGTAAAGCTCTTTTTATCTGCTACCACAAAAGCACAGTACTTACCAGGTGGGTAATCTGGGATTTGCCACGTAAACATATGAGTCAAGAGAATTGATGCTCTTTGTGAAGAACTTTGCAGCCAGGATTCTGCCTAACTTAAGGTGATTTTATGTTGTACATAACTTTGCTGCAGTGTGTAATTCTGAGCAATTACTTTGGGAAAGGTAAGAAGTGTCAAGATAGCAAGTTTCACAGTAACAGGTGAATTAAAAAACAAAACAAAGAAAAAAAAAGGAAAGTATTCAAATTATCAGAGCATTAGGGCAGAAACTGAGGTTGCACGTCACAGCACTCAAATGTTGCAGAAGACCATTCCTACAGACAACAGGAGGGATAGAAGGGATAGACCCAGAAAATAAAGAAATTGAGATAAAGAATTCCAGTGCTTTTTGAATGTACCATGAGAAATTATATTTCTTAGAGAAGAGATAGAGTGGCTAATGCAGGTAAACAGTCCAAGTCCCTGGAAGAAAGAGGCACTTTGAGGCTTGGGTAGACACCAAGGTAAAAGTTAGTGAATCCATGGGATGTTGCCAGGAATTCACTAACTCTGTTTTTTCTTGCTTTCTCAGAAAAGAAAAGGAAAAAAAAAAAGTTGAAACTCATAAAAATACCTCAAACATAACCTAGGAAAATGTGCACCATTCAGAACTTCTTGCAAATCTCACAGGGAAAAACAAAACAAAACAAAATAAAACAAAGCAAACAAACCCCAAACCCCTAAAACTAAAAAAAAACCAATAAGTGTGACGAGGATCCAAACTTTGACAGATCAAAATCCAAGCTGGCTGTGTTTAACACTAACCACACTGACATACTCCAGAGAGAGAGAGCACATCCAGACTCACAGAAAGTAACACATCCGTCCCATGTGCGTGGGACCGCACCGGCAGTGCACTGGCTGCAATGGCTGGCAGCTGTGTGTGTCAGGTTCCCAACCAGGGAACAGACAGATGCTAGACAGGAGTGAGGATGTTTTCACTCAATGAACCATTTCATTGCCTCCAAATTCAAAGTGTATGCTGAAAATGAGGAGCCTTTGGTCTCTGTTGTAATTAAAACTCTGGCTGACCAAAAATGGAGGAAGTGTAGTCTGCTGCAACAAAAGTGCTGTGTCACTAGATCACTAACTAGATCCCAACTCTGGTCAGGAGGATAAAACATACTTCCTCCCCCCTTTTTAAAAATTTTTCTTCACAAATTACTTCACAATCTCTAGGCAACAACTGGACATACCAAACTCTTCAGAAAAAGGGTTCCTAAAAATGGCAAAGCTCAATGTACTTACTCCACAAAGAAAACCAATTCTGAAAGAGAGCAAATCAATCTCAAAAATAAATGGGAGGATATTGCTGCTACTATCCAAGAGTTTTACTTGAACAGATTAATCAGGAACATTTGGATGAAGGGGAAGTAACACAGGAATGTAGTGTATGTCTCAAACCTGTAAGAAAGGAGTTAGGGCCATCAGGAACTCCTTTCATTTTCCTTCACTCATGAACAGTTTTAACTAAATCAGGAGTATTAAAACCTTTGTAACCCATTTTCCTCTGTTCCAAGAGAGAACTCAATTAATGTTGTGTGTTTAATTGTTATGCTCACTGCTACTCTTTCTGGCCAAGCAAAGCCTAATTTTCCCATAGGAAAAGAAAACCTCAGTATCAACTAACTGAAGAAATACAGGCAGCAAGTGAAGACCCTGGTCAGAAACTACTTTCTGGTCATGCTGAGAGGATACATTCAGATTATATTCAAGATTCAAATGCTATGGATGGCATAGTCCCTCAGAAGCACCTCCCTCCACTAGTACTGCACTCCTAGGAGGCTTAAGCCATGTGTTGTTTCCATGTTTTGCCCAAAGGTAGGTTGATGTGAACCTAAAATGCATGGTCCAGTCACTAAGATCAATTCCACATCCTCTTTCTCCTCCCCGTTGAACACACAGAACCGGCTGTGGTTCCTGGTGGTGCCTGTCCTGAAGAGTAGGACAGGGTCCTGGAAGTGTGCGTGGCCAACACTGTGAAACAAACTTCTTATCACGGGTTTGTGGCTAACGTAAGGAAAGCAACTTCTGGAGAGAGATCTGATCAAATCTATGGACAACGGCACCAAAATGTTTTGCAGAGGTTTGCAAATACTGGCAGAGATATATCTTGCTTAAATCCTGGTTACTGGGACATGATTTTCTTGCTACAGAAGACTTTGTCAGCTGTTTTATGGTTTTCTGTTCCAGCTACTCTGCACACAGGAACACGTCAGGCTGACTTGGAAGCAATTGTAAAAAGAATATTTTTATAGTATGGCTTTTAAAAAAAAAGTAAAATACATTGAATTACATCAAGCAGAAATGTGAGGAATTTATTTTTTAATATTTAAATTCTCAATTTCCTGAAATACTTCAGGAAGACCAGAATTTCACACTTTTTTTCCAGAATGCTCAGCCTTTCATCATCAATCATGTCTTGGAGACTAGTATAATGGATGATCTACTGATTTTCTGTCTCAGAAACGTCTGAGATCCTTTTAGTAGAAAGAAAAAGTCACTAAAGTGTCAGGCAAAATTTCTTAATGTTTCTAAGTTGCTACAGGAAATGTTCTTGTGTGGAGTAAATAACTGGTCAGGTAGGAATATTGAGGGGGGGGGAAATCTGCCAATACACACATCTCTTTTCCATGATATGTGAATATCCCTACACATGACAAGCCTTGTGTATTTGGAAAAAAACCCTGAAACCTGAAGATTTTTGCTTCACAACAGCTGAGACAGGTCTTCAAACCCACTTCCATTGCACCTCCTTTACCAGCCACTAGTGGGCAAGAAAGACCTCTCAGCACCTTAATTTCAGGGGGGGAAAAAAAAAAGCTTCCTACTTTCCTTCAGTGTTTCTATTCTCTGTATTGAAGATACCAAATCGTCAAAGGCTGCTACAATGCAGTTATAGAACAAGTTTGTTGTTTTGCTGAAGTTTCCAATTCTTTATGTGCATGGAAGAGAAAGACAATTTTCCTGGTAAAATAGTGAAAGACGATTTTTCTTTCTGGGTTGCCAATCAACAACAAAAGTGTGCAGTCAGCTTTGTGACAATCTCTGAAACAGGAAAATGCAGCATTTTTTCATCATGCCTTGACATTTTCCTGTTCACAGATGTGAAGCCAGTGTTTTCTATTGATATTAAAAAGCAAACATATTAAGGTCCTATTGAGTAAAAGTAATAAAACAGAAAAGTCATGTACAATGCTAGCAAATAAAAGAGATTTACATTGTAATTTCACATTCTGTCATCTCCTGTAACAAGAAAATTATAACAATCTTGCATTAAGATGTCCTGTCAGGGAAGAATACAAATGTTTGTCTTTAAACATTTGCACTTCAATTCTTGCCTACCTGTTCTTTTTTGATCTGTTGCTCAAGCATTCAACACTTTACCTGTTTCTTCCATTATCTATCTGTACAACCACGATTATATACATCAACTGGGAGATGATAAATGGAGTATGAAGACAGGTCATACTACTATGAATATCCCCTTTTACAGGTAGTGAGCAAATGAGAAAATCTCACAGAGGGATGACAAACACAATTTACTCTGCGTGTCCCATTCTGTCCAACAGGATGATTCACTGCATGTCTCTGATCCATGAGCTATGGCATAGGTGAATTCAGAAAGAGAACATACAATCCAAACAGGTGCACTCTCTCTCTGGTTTTAACAGTTACCTTCATTTTTCATAGGTCACATGCTTTTTTTTCACCAAGAAGCCAGCAATACTTTGCCATTTATTTATTTAAGGAAATGCAAGAAATGAGTGTATCAAACTAAAAACCTGATGGAAATGGCATGGTACTTTTTGCCTTACATCCGTAAGGATGCAATTGAATTGTTCTCTCCCATAAAAGCATTTGAAATCACTGGACAAGTCCCCGACACTTTGGTCGTTCCAAGAGGCAGCAGCCAACAGCCTACATGTATCAGCTGATCAGTTGCTGGCTACTGAATTCAAATGTGGCTAACATTGAGGCTAGCACCTGAACTGTCAAAGGGAGGGAGAGGGGCAGGGGAAGACTGGTAAAGAGATTCTTCTCCACAGCCACTCTCTTCAAAAGACAAAAGTTAAGACTTTTTTTAGATCTGTTCCTCATGGAACAACTATTTTTACTAAGGGAGGACAAAAATATGGTTTTGTTGTGGGTACGCAACTGCAATGCAACTGTATGCAGATTGCTGTTAAGACTTTGTGGACACAGAGCAATAAGAATATCATGAGGCAAAATGGAAATATACATCACAGCAGCAGCTCTGTAAGTAACTCCTGGTATAGATGAACATTGAATCTGGTTTGAAAGACCACATTACACAGGCTTACTTGCTGTTTTGTGACTCCAAATGTTTAAGTATCAGTTACAGCATGATTCTCCATTAATACAGAGGAAGAGGCGTACTGCCTCGGATGAAGAACCTGTTCAGTCCAATGTCCTGTTTCCACCACAGGCCACAGGTGAACATCAAGGGAAGAGGAAAAAACCAAGGCAAATATACAATACCTCTTCTGCAACACTCCCACAGCCTCCAACTGCCTTTAGTTCTGGGGGTTTCCTGAGCCTGAGGGCTGTTCATTTACTAACTCTCAACATAGCCCTCTTCCAAATACTTGGCCAACCTCCCCTGCCCCCAAGAAACACCCTCTACCCAGTGTGCCACTCAGAATGCCGCTGCACGCATCCACCCCTATGTCATGGCGCAAAGAACCATCTCCTCCTGTTTGTTTAGCACCTTCATCCCACTGCTGCAAATCTGATGGTTTGTACTCAAAAAGTCAATTGCCATCCACTCTCTCCAAGTGACTTAGGATGTGACAGGCCACAGGCACATCTGCCCTAAGTAATTTCTTATGAGTGAAAACTCTGAGCCTACTCAATTGTCCCTTTCAAGTGACATGAAATCAGACAGATGAGCATCCTTGTTATCCTTTCCACCTCTAGTATTTTATTTCTAAGAAGCAGGAAACACAACCCGGCACAGTGCTCATGGTGTGACCTCACCACAGATTTGTAGAATGCCATAAATACATTCCCTGTTTTGTTCTCCATCCCTTTCCTTAAAACATGCCTTGCTTTTCCAAACACCAAGCTGATGTTTATGCAGGCCATGCATACCCAAAGTCTCACTCCTGACTGGCAGCAACCAATTCAGATATTGCTATCATTTATGTAAACTCAGGACTAGGTTTCTGCACATACATCATCTTGCATTTATCTCCCCTGTATTTAATCTACGTTTTTTTACTGCCTAGTCACCTACAATTCTTTACAGCTGTTCCTCACCCCTGATAACTTAAAATAAGTTTTCTATAGTCAGCTAACATTCTCATCTTGCAGCTCACCCTTTTCTCCAAGGGAGCAATGAGTTGACAAGCACTGCTTAGCTGCCTCCATGCACTCAACTACTCACTGATGGGGTTCTCTGTGGCTATGAAATAATGCATGTCTACACTTGCCAATTAATGACAACTACTTTTTAATACATGGCTACCAGCAGTCAAGCAATACCTTAAGAACTATCTAAAACACAGATACCATTATGATTATTTACTCATGTGCACCCCTTAAGCCATGTGCGTTTAATATTAAACTGGAGTATTATCACATGACTAGAGGAGTGCACATGAGATAGTCTCTAACCGCTTGCAAATGCTTAACTGTTAGTTTTATTACCTTCTCATGACCATGAAAATCAGGAGCACTGTATTTGATTCATTCTGGTCAGAAGCAAAGCTGGGGAGAATATTCTGGTGTGACTGCCCAGTCAGATTGACCCTCAGGAAAAGAGAAAAAACCTCTAGTATACGTTTCTAAAATGGTTTCACTTAATAAAGCACCAGCTGCATTGCATGGATAGTTGTAGCCCACAGTCAATTTTGTTTGAGCGCCCTGCCTCTGAATTTGCTTTTGTTTATATTTTCTGAGTTCCTTTTTATCCTGATTCCAGTTTGGTTGCATAATAACAATGTTCTTCTGCCCTTAAAACCCTTACACAGGGTCCCAACCTTAACTTTGCTTTAACGCAGTTTGGGTTCGTGAACGATACAGAACTATTTGTTAACACCCAAGCACAAATCAAAAGTTCACTCCTCCCTAAACTTCTACAGAACAAGGGAGAAAAGAGTGACACCAGAATAAAATAAGGAATCCAAACATATGTGTTTGCTTTTCAAGCAAACAATTCTATTTCCAAGTCATCTATTAAACACTTTGCTTCAAATGACTTTTATTTTACTTATTTGTAATATACTTGTCTCTCTGTAAGTTCACTGTCAGTCCAAAGGAGAGAGTAATGAGGTTGGAGAAATGTACGCTCATGCAGTACCATTCCCTAAACTGCTGTGTGCCAGGACTAAAATTCATATTTTCATCTATTAAATACCTTATTTTATAGGCACTTCTCCTTGACTGTGAAAGCTATTTAGACATGTTCGTTGTGGCACTTTTCCAAGTTGATGCAACCACTGAAAAGCAACCTTGCTGAAAGCGGACGGTTTAGTATGACTTGGTTATTAATTTTTAAGGAAGAGGTTCTGCGATCAGTGACAAGAGTAATATTTTAGTTGATAGAACTGCCTACCACTCATGCAGATATTCGAACCACTTAAAATGTCTTCATCTGCGTTTAAATATACATACACATATGTATATATAAATATAAATTTCCCAGAAGGAGGATGTTCTTTTCACAGCGTTCACAGCACACTCTGCTGGCTGCTGTTGAAAGTTAATACCAAGCACAGACGACATGCTAAAAAGGAATAAAATGTTTTTCGACACAGCAGATACAAAATCTACGCAGGTAATTACCCTGGGTAGTTAGGACTGGAACCGAGGGGCACTAGGAATATATTCTGACGGCAGCAGGGAAGGGTTGGCAGGAAATTAATTTAGTTTCGTGGAAGAGAAAGACCTTTGAGGGAGGAAGACTTCTTTCTGTGCTGTAAGGTCATACCAACTCGGTATGGACGCAAGGAGCAAACATCCGTCCCCATGTCTTCATTTCCGTTGCTTCAAGGACAGGGCAGGCGCTGCCTAAGGGACAAGCGAGGATCACTGGCTATTCAGCATTAAGCTGGCTTTATATGAAAGTAGCTTAGAGCCACATTTGCATGACAAAGCTATTTACGTGTCTCTCATCAATAAGGAAGGCTACGGACTCCATTTATTCTCTCTTTGCTCTTGCGGGTGGATCAAGCGCAACCATTAAAGGTAGCGACGGGGATGCCGGTGAGGAAGCTCTCGGTTCCCGAGCCCAGCACGGTTTGGATCAGCCCGGGCTGTGAACAGCCACGGTACAGGCGCAGCCATGGCGGTACTTAAATATCTTTGTCAGGAAAGAAAACGTGCTTGAACCTGTCCGGGCAGGCCCGCCGAGGCGGGGTACGCCAGCCCGCCCCCGCCTTGGGTAAAAGCCGACTCACTGCCTTGCCCCCGAGCGGAACGACTGTCCAACTTGTTTTACTTATTTGTAATATACCCCCCTGGCAGGAGACGGGCGGCCACAGGCTGCCGGGGGCTCCCCGTCCTGCGGGCGCTGCCACGTCCATCTTGTAACATCCTTCAGCAGCGCCGGGCCGGGCCGCGGCGCCGCATGCCGGCACTCGGGTAGGGACACGCCGGCCGGGCTGCCCTTCGGGGACCGCAGGGACACTGGCTGGGTAGTGCCGTTAAGGAATTCCCGCCGAAGAAGGGGGGAGGGGGTGGGTTGGGTCTGGTTTTTTTTTAACAGAGCTGCCCAAGCCTGAGGCGGGGGCTGGTGCAGAAAGCGCTCGAAACCGCACACGCGGCCCAGCGCGGAAATCGCAGGGTCATCGNCGCGCGCCCCCTCCCCCCCAGACCCGCTTCCCGGCACCCCCCGCGCGGCGGCGGGGCGGAGCCCGCCGTGGCGGTGCGAGGAGGCGAGGCGACAGCTGCGCGCCTGCGCGGGGGGCCTCGCCCCTTTCGCCCCATCCCCCGCCTCCCTCTCTGCGCAGGCGCAGTGCGGCGGCGGCTCGGCGAGGGGAAGGGCGAGTCGCTGCTGCCGGAGCGGGGGGGAGTCGCGGGGCTCCGCGGCTCCGCCGCCGCCATGGCGGGCGCGGCTCCGGCCCCAGCCCCAGAGCCAGCAGAAGAGGCTTCAGAGGCGGCGAACGAGCGGCCGCCCCTCTCGGCGGCAGCGCTGGCGAAGATCGAGCGGAACCGGCAGCGGGCGCTGGCACTGCGGCAGGCGCGGCTGGCGGCTCGGCCCTACCCTGCCGCAGGTCGGATGGCGGCGGCGGATGGGCCCGGCCTGGCCGGCNCACGTGGGGGAGGGGGGCCCTCGTGCGCGCGCGCGCGCTGCGGCCTCGCGCCGAGGGGGGAGCGTTTGCGCGCCCCCTGTCGGCGGCGGCTGCGCCGCGGCGCTAACGCGGCGTCTCGTTTGTCTTCTGCAGGCGGCGTGCGGGCGCGGGCCCCCCCCAAGGTCGTGGACACGGGAGGGGGCTTCTTCCTGGAGGAGGAAGAGGAGGAAGAGCCCGGCGCCGCCGAGAAAATCGTGCATCCCCCCGGTAAAAAAATAACTCGAGGGGGCCGCGCAGGAAAAAGGCGGCTGGGGCGCCGGGCGGAGGCGGCGCCGCGTGCGTGGAGCTGGCGGGTGGGG
>VZTO01019984.1:0-16102 GCA_013400615.1 Syrrhaptes paradoxus | reverse complement strand
TTTTTTCTTCCTCCTTCCTCCTAACGTGCCTTTCTGGATGTGCTCAGCTCCTGGCGCGGTCGATTCTTTTCAGCATTAAGGCGGCTAGCAAGCACGCGGTAATTAAAAACGAAGAATTTTAAGCCGCGGAAGTGGGACACAGGCGTTGCCCTTGGGTATATAATTCTTTTCTTTTTTTTTCCGATAAACGTTATTTCTAGTATTTCTCTCGGGAGTTCAAATTTTAAGACTAAAATAAGGGCAGAACTGCGCGGTTTCGTCGGTTGTGGGGGATTTTTAGATGGATCCTGTTTATGCCGGTATCGGNTCCCCCCACGTGGGGGAGGGGGGCCCTCGTGCGCGCGCGCGCGCTGCGGCCTCGCGCCGAGGGGGGAGCGTTTGCGCGCCCCCTGTCGGCGGCGGCTGCGCCGCGGCGCTAACGCGGCGTCTCGTTTGTCTTCTGCAGGCGGCGTGCGGGCGCGGGCCCCCCCCAAGGTCGTGGACACGGGAGGGGGCTTCTTCCTGGAGGAGGAAGAGGAGGAAGAGCCCGGCGCCGCCGAGAAAATCGTGCATCCCCCCGGTAAAAAAATAACTCGAGGGGGCCGCGCAGGAAAAAGGCGGCTGGGGCGCCGGGCGGAGGCGGCGCCGCGTGCGTGGAGCNTTCCGATAAACGTTATTTCTAGTATTTCTCTCGGGAGTTCAAATTTTAAGACTAAAATAAGGGCAGAACTGCGCGGTTTCGTCGGTTGTGGGGGATTTTTAGATGGATCCTGTTTATGCCGGTATCGGAGCGCTGCTGCAGTGCCAGCTTTTGTCGTTACAAAACGTACTGGTGCCAAGTCGCTGATCATTTGGGGGAGGATTTCGACATAATATCTTGTGATATTCTCCTTCCAAAAAGAAAACGGAGAAGTAAGGACCCCAGAGTAGATCCGCTTCTCTGGGATTGCCTTTGTCTTGCTTTGTTCTACTCTGAATGAGCTGCAGGGCTCTTGGTGCAGTGTGTCTCTTTGTTAGAAATTACCAGATTTCATTAAGAGCGTAAACAACTAGGAGCCCTACTTCTTTTAAGGGGCTAAAGTTTAATAATAAATTAAGTAGATCTGGGATGCATTTGCGCAGGGGGGGTTGGGGAGGGGCATTTTTGCTGTGTAATTCACAATATCTTTGTCTTAATAAAATTCCTTTTATGTTCGGGAGTACTGCCTTAAATGATGAAATGTGATGTAAGAGCATGACTATGTGAAGTGCTGAGCGCTCCACTGTCGCTAGTAGGAGCGAACTGGCATAAAATGTCGTCTTTGCTAGATCGAATCTGCTATAAATGCAAACGCAATTAAAAATGTATGGTGCTACATGCCAAGCATTAATCTTCTCTTTCAGGTATTGTTAATATTCTGCAGCATTACCTCACTTTTATCTTGTGAAATGGTGTAAAAATGTTAATTTTTCTGCTAGAATTACAATGTTAATGGAACGTTGCTTATAGCTGCGGTTACCTGAATTGTTTTTCTGGTGTCCCGTGGAACATAAAGCAGATCGCGATGACGCTGGAGGTGATCTACCCGGAAAGGATGCGGCCCGCACTGGAATGAGTCTGGGCTTGGAGCAGTGCTGAG
Organism: Syrrhaptes paradoxus; assembly: GCA_013400615.1. Lineage (NCBI taxonomy): Eukaryota > Metazoa > Chordata > Aves > Pterocliformes > Pteroclidae > Syrrhaptes > Syrrhaptes paradoxus. Next base: position 14,504 of record VZTO01019984.1, on the reverse strand, counting down.
AGGGCTTGGGGAGAGGATTGTAGTGGAGCTCCATCCCCATTCCACTCCTAGCAGCTCTCTGGCCATCCACCTCCAGTTCTGCCAGCTAGAATCGACAAGAGCCTTGCCACCCGCCCCAGGCCTCCGTTGAGCTCATTGAGGGAGAGGCAGGTGTGGCTGAGCTAGGAAGAAAACGGGCGCAGAGCTGAGATGACTTTGATGCCAGTGCAGCTCCTGTACTGCTTCCTGCTCTAGCCACCCTCTTCAAACTGCATCCCCTTCTCTCCTTCCTCTCGTTCCTGCCTGCATGTCCTCTAAATCAGGACATAACTTTGGAGGGCCGAAATGGAGGAAGCTGGAGGAGGGGATATGAAGCACTTAGGGGGAAATGTGGAGAATTTATTTTTTTCACAATGGCTAAGTTGAAACAAATGTGTGTATTTGAATGCTGAAATTCAATACTTAATACAGTGAACCTTCCAGCAAGAACAGAAATACACCAGCAGAGATGGGATTGCGTGATAACGGGTTTGAATTTGTACTGTATCTTTCTGGAAAACTTCAGTAGAGCAGTGAAACTAGTCTGTAACAAATACTGCAAGAACTATAATGTAAATTTTAGTAAAACTGCTTGTTAAAACCAATTCCAGAGGCTTGTGTTTGACATGGTAGTTCTTTTTTTTAAAAAAAAATTCTCTTTTTAGCACCTGTACTAGAAATTGACTATCTCATCTGTGGAGACTGTGGCAAAGAATTCATGGATTCCTACCTTATGCAGCACTTTGATTGGGCAACATGTGATAATTGCAGGTATTACAAATTATCAGGAGAGGGAAACCTTGTAAAGACTGCTGGCTATAATTTAGTTAATTACAGTCTTTCTGTTTAATTAGAAAGGCTGCCAGTAAAGAGACATTTTTCAGTAACTTAATATTTAGTGATAAAAGTAAGTGGAAATTGATAACCTCTGCATTTTCCATTATGGAAGTGAAGAACAGCAGCATTGTCTTGTTAGCCTGTTTTAGGATAGGGGACATAAGTAGATTTTTACATAACCTTATGAAAGGGTGGTGTCTTGAGAGCAGTTGCTGTGTTAGTCAGCATGGAAATTAACGTCTGGTTGCAGTCTGGAGGTATTTGGAAAAACTGGTAGAACACAGAATAACTGCTTTTTGAAGTAGAGCAGGGATTAGGAGAGTGTTTGCTGCCCTAGTGAGTTAACCTGAGTGAAGTTAGTACTTTGGTCAGCATGAGTGGGCTGGGAGCGTGGCAGCCAAAGGGCAGTGCCCCACAGGAGGTTACTAGTTGACCTGCAGAGTAAGCAGGAGTTTGACCTTGAGCAGGAGCCAGTCTCTGTGCTTCCTTATCTCTAACAGAAAGCGCTCCAAAAGCCATCAAGATAACCAGTGCACTGAAACCAGCCGAAGCAGCCAACCACCCATAAGTGTAAGAATGAATGGGGAGGAAAAAAAAATTACACGGCTAGGAGTTCTGAGAGCTTCCTGGCTTACTGCAGGGAGTGGTCGGGGGTGTGCACAATGGTGTGGGCAGTTCAGACATAAGAGACAGTGCTCTCTCGAAGATGGGTGGAAAAGGATGTTCAGAAGAGGTCACAGAGCCTTAGGAGTGGTTTTCTTCAGACTAAGTAGCTTTTGCAGTTAACATTTGGAGTTTCGTTGGTGCATTAACTCCTACTGTGACCTTTAAATTCTAGCAAAGCTACATTTACAGCAGTACTTCTTGATGGCTGTTGCTGTTTGGCAGGTTGTTCTGGCTCAAGCAATTCAAGTTACACTTCAGTCAGGATTGTGTAAATGTCTTTAAGTCATAAATGCTGCTGTGGGTAGACAGTTTTTCTGTCTGCCTGGTAAAAGTTACAGTCTTTTAAGGCCTTATTTTATAGTTCCTCTGCCTACTATCTTGCACTTAGAAACAAATGCTCAGTTGCTGTTGCTAATCTCTTTCTGAGAGCTAGAAGCATATGGAGTGTGTATATATTCTCAGGTGATCTGACCTGTCTCACATTACACATTCTTTCTCTCCTGACCATGTGTCAGGCTTGTACTTTTGTCCTCTTGAATTGCATCTGGGTTAGGTGATTGTACTCTTTTTAAAAGTTTCAGTTACTCCCTCTTGTAAGAAAATAGAATAAAATCCCTTTGAGAAAAACAGGCTTCTCGGCCTGTGTTTGCTCCAGTGGGAGAATTTTTAAAGTTTGTTTCAGTAAACCTGTCCTGGAGTTGAGCCAGATTGTTGGAATCTAAAGTTACCTGCATACATAAAAAACTTGAGGATGAGGGTTGCCTGTATTTCAGGAATGCTAGAAGTGATGAGGCCTTAGATGTTAATCTAATGTGGTTTTTGGGTGTAGCATTCTCATCATTACTTTACATCTTCCAGAGATGCTGAAGATAAACATAAGCTTATAACAAGGACAGAAGCAAAAGAAGAATATCTTCTTAAAGACTGTGACTTAGACAAGAGGGAGCCAGTGCTCAGATTTATTGTGAAGAAAAACCCTCATAATTCACGGTGGGGCGACATGAAACTTTATTTAAAACTACAGGTATAAAAACTATTAGCATATTTCGGACCTCTTTTTACTACAGCTTTGGTAGCCAAAATGTGTCACTTTGGCTCTGATTTTTGAATTATTTTGTCAAAGCTAAGTATATTATGCATAGCTTGTGTTAATTTTCTGTGTAGTAAAGTTACAGAGCAGTGGTCCAAATGAATGAAAATGTGTTTGAGAGATTTAAAGAATGTTCATGGCCCGCAGCCTTAGTGGTTTGCAGAATCATGGGTCATGAAGAGTATGGCCTTTCAGTCTGTATCTGAAACACTTGGGGCTGTGTGTGGGCCTTGGTAGCTGTGGTCTCATGTTTGCAGCTCTGCTCTCAGAGGCAGCAGGAAAAAGCAAGTAGATTTTCCAGGGCTCTTGTTATTTCTTGTTTGCTACTTTAATAGGAATGCTGCTGCTTTATGCACAAAAATTGGAGGTGGGTTTGACTTTCCTGACTAGGTTACATCTAACTGATACTAAAAATCGGTGGTACTCTTAGGGTGGAAAGTGCCACGTTTGCAGGTCAAGAGCAGAGAGACAGATGGGAGGCAGAGGCAGGATCGGGTTGGCTTGTGTATGTGTAGGGGAAAAAATATGAAATTTGTGAGTTAGAATAGTTTACTTTTGTCATTTTGGGGGGGAAAAAGAAACACATTTATGTCCATCTTGTAGGTAATCAAGCGTTCTCTTGAAGTCTGGGGTAGTGAAGAATCATTGCGAGAAGCAAAGGAACTCCGCCGTGACAGCAGAGAAAAGATGAAACAGAAGAAGTTTGATAAAAAAGTTAAAGGTAAGGCATTAAACTTCCTTCAGTACCTGAAGGAAAGTACTGTTGTAAGTTGTTTTTGCACCTGATCAAAGTATATAGAAGATCTTCAGTGTGACAAAATGGAGGTTTTCAAGAGCTGTGTGTGTAAGCCCAGAGTGGTCTGGTCTGACCTCATAGCGAACTATTTTGGGCAGAGGGTTTGACTGGAGATGGGAGGTCCCTTTCAACCTGAATTACCCTTTTGTCCTATGGACATGATGTAAGTGACAGAAATAAATTATAACAATTTGTTACGGTGTTTTTAAAATTTTTTGGTATGACCCAGAGTGTGCCATAGCTTGTTACTTTTCCTGATTTGTGGGGAACATGGATTTTTGTGGCAGTGGCTTATCATTTTGTCATACAAATGCCTTCAAGTGGAATAACTCTAAATGAAGCAGAAAATGGCTTTTCTCACTGTTGACAGTATTCCCAGCTGCTGTTTTTACTGCTCATTATCCTTGGTTTTTCCTGATAAGTTAGTATTTAGGAGAGTATTCAATGGGTAAAACTTCTGAAAAATACTTTCAGCACAGACAATGCTAGAAATTTTAAAGAAAACCTCATGTTTGTTTCTTTGCAAGGCTTGTGGCTTATGATGATGTCTGTGCTGCCCATCACCACTGCTTCACTTTGGGTCAGCATTTACAGAGGCAGAAAGCTCAAGCTGGCTGTACTGGTATTGTCTGGAGGAGGCAGAAGGTCAGACTGAGCAAATAGCCTGTCCTGACGATTGATGTTCAGTGCACAGGAGGACTGGCAGCGGACTGTAGCCAAGGTGCCAGAGTTCTGTGCAAGTACAGGACTTAACGTGACAAAGTCTGCAGCCTGAATGGCTTGGCTCAAAACATGGCTACGTTTTGCTGTTCAGTATGCTTGCCACCCACTTGCAACATCCGGATAATATCTTGGGCTCAGCTGCCAGCTTGTGCTCTCTTGCAGACCCGCTGACTTCACTGTGGCTGTTGCAGAAGCAACTCACATTGTTGGGCATAAAGCTCAGAGAATGCCAGCTCATTGGGGAGGCTTACTGTGACCTGAATGAAAAGTACTCGTTCTTGGTTGTGTGAGACAATGAGGTGTTTATTATAAAGACTTTTCCCCTGCATTCCACATACCCTTTTGGGATACCCTTGAATGGCTTGATGTAAAAAGGCAGTGGGCAACACGTACTTGGTCAAGGTGGAAAATCTCCTGTGAAATCTTGTGTCGGTGTAGTTCTTATCCTTTAAAATACGCAAACATGGTGAAGATTGCAGGACAAGTCAAAGCTTGTTCTTGCAGTAGCAGATTCTCGCCCACAATTTACGGAAGCCAGGCAACAAGAAGATTTTCATCTGTAGCCCTCAGAAAGGTGGTTAGCTTGAGTTTTATTAACCATTATTTAAAATTTATGAAAATATTGTAATTTTCTTATATTTCTCATCAGAACTCCGCCATGCTGTGAGGAGTAGTTTATGGAAGAAAGCAGCTAGTATCCACGAACATGACTATGGACCAGAAGAAAACATTGATGAAGATACATATAAAAAAACATGTACTGTATGTGGCCATGAACTAACTTATGAGAAGATGTAGTGTTAATAAATTTATTTTTTAAATTTAATTGTTTTTAATGGTATTTTGTATTAAAGTAAAATAAATGCTAATTAGGAACAAGCTCTTGCCTAATTCTGTGAAGAATTATGTTCCTCAGTTACAAGAAGTTCTGTCCAGAACAATAAGCTTTGGCTTTTAAGCTAGAGCTTGGGATAGAATAGAACACATTTTTAACAGTTCAGTAAATTGTTACCTTTTACGCCAAAATTAGTTGGTATTCTTCATACACTGATGAAATTAAGGTGTCTGTCTGCTTCTGTTAAGAGGAAGACTCTCTTCTGCCCTGACTTGCCTGGTTTGCGGTTACTGTTGTCATTGGTGGGCAGAGGGCAACCAGCTGCTAAAGTGGTTGGAGAGTGTCATGAGAGCAGATTCTTCTGCTTGTATTTGGAGACTCAACTTCATTAAAGCAGAATTTGCTCTCAAAAGGAAAGCTGCAAGCTCCTGGAGAGGCTCTGACATTTCTACCATCTTTCATAGAGGAGAGTCCTTAAGTATATCCCCTGATTTTTTTTTTTTTTTTCCAATTTTTGTATCAGCTACAAGGTGATCCTTAAAACACAACTTCACAATTTTCACTTAGGAATTTCTGATAAATACCTGTCCTTGGTGGGGTGGGGGGGGAGTAGCATTCCAAGGTAAATCTCTGAGGGCACCCAAATGATGTTTGCTTTTGGTAGAGGGTGGATTTACCAAATTTCAAATCTTAAGTTCTTACAGCTGTTGCGAAATGCTTGTGAAAATGGCTAAAGTGAAGGAATGTGCTGTAGACAGCTGCTCTGCAATTGTTTGCCATTGTAAATGTGGCAAAACTCAGAGAAGTCTCTGGACATTTCTTAGCAGAGCTTGGGCCCCCGTGGTAGTGCAGAACTGAAGTGTTACAAGAGGAGTGTCCAGGGAGGACAGATGATGGTTCCACTAGTAAGTCATAGAATCATAGAATAGTTTGGGTTGGAGGGAACATTAGCGATCATCTAGTTCCAACCCCCCTGTGACTGGCAGGGACAGCTCCCACTAGCCCAGGTTGCTCAAAGCCTCATCCAGCCTGGTCTTGAACACCTCCAGGGATGGGGTATCCACAACTTCCCTGGGCAACCTGTTCCTGTGCCTCCCCCCCCCCCCAGTAAAGAATTTCTTCCTAATGTAAGTCATCACACTCCAAGGTTCTCCCATGGTGCACAACCCTCCATGAACTGCCTTCCTTCTGAGCAGAGGACTTGGGGCCCTGCAAGGCCTAGGAGAGTGGCATGTGGGGTTGGATGGAGAGTAGGAGGCAGGTCCCGGCAGAGCTTTTGGAGGCAGTGCTCTCTGTGACCTGGTGGTGCCTTGGGTCCCAAAACTCCTCTCCAGGACAGCTGGGTGGTGTGCACTGGCTGTGGAATCACTCACCTGTGGGCAGGCTGCAGCAGCCACCCTTCAGCAAGCATCCCCACCCCACACTGCCTCATCTCCTGCAGCAGCAGTGCTCGTAAGAGAGGAGGTGGCAAGGGAGAGGGAGAATTTCTACATCAGCACCCTCCTGGTGCCCAGCAGCCCACGCGCTTGCCTCACTTGGCTGTGCAGGCAGGGGAAGCCTGCAGGGCAAGGGAGGTGAAGGCTTGGGTTAGTCAGGGTACCAGCAATAGGGTAGGGGACATGAAACTGATCCAAACCCAACTGGTTTTAGCACCAGCATAGCCCTGGCATGACTGCTTTGCTTCAGGGCCCTTCTCCCCTCCCCCAAAACAGGCACAACAAACACTTCCAGTAGCAACCTGCTTCACCTTCATTTATTTTTGTCTTTGTGCATTTTTTTCCAGCCACACCACATTTCTACAGCATCTTTACACTATTTGCCACCTCATGCTTCAGCAGTTCCAAGTTGCTCCAGGCAGCTGCTGGTATCACTATGCAAGCATCTCATTTTCTTTCCTCAAGATCCAATCAGTTTCCTAGTAAAGTCAGGTGTACACCACTGGACCTACAAAGAGGGGGAGGTGTCCAACAGACTCAAGAAATGTAATCAAAGCTCATGCTCAACACGGAAGTCCTATCAGTTTTGAAATACACTATTTGGTTTTAAATCACAGGATTACACTCAGGCATTTGCAACTGGATCCCCAGCACCCGTATTTGTCAAGGCTCAGAGGAAGTTACAGGTTTGCAAGTTTTAATTGCATTACCATTTTTACACAAGTCACATCTATAGTCAGACCTCCACCATTAGTTAATATCAGAACTCTGATACTGATCCAAGCCAGTGAAAAACCTACTGAACCCCCAATTAAAACCTCTACAGTATTAAATGTTTCTTAAAAAAAAAACCCAAACAACTACTCAATTACTCAAGAACATTAACAGAGAAATATCCGAAGCAGAAGTCTGTGCATGACTGACAAAACCCTTGCGTGAAGCAAATTTACAACAGCTAACACTATACCATGAAAGAATGGAGGGAATTGGCCAAATCAAGAAGGGTAAACAGAGAAAGCAGAAGTAACAGATCTAAATCTATGAGGATATATCAGATTCCTATGGGCCACATACAAACTTACACCAACACTTAAAGTAGAAAGTTCATCTTTTTACCCTCCTCTCTTGATCAGGAGGTCAGCTGGTCAACACATGGATGAAATGCATTACTACGTATAATACTTGAAAAGAATAATTTGTACAGGAACAAAATGACTCAAAGCTCATCACCTTCTAAGCTTTAACTGAATAGCACTGGGTATGAAATTCTTCAAAACATTAATCTGCAAAATGAAGAGACCATGAACAACTTGGAAATACACTGCACACAAACGGACCTGAGCACCTAAGGCAGTGTCTTTCCCATTCATAACAGCTTGCCGTAACACAGACCACTCTGGTTTGACATTTATGTATGTAATGTTATTTGCATAACTCAAAACCAAGGCTCCTCTGTTTTCAGGTTGTGTTTCCCCAGTCTCCTGTGAAATATCACTTAACTTATCATTAAAATGCTTTCTGAAGACATGGGAGCCATGTGTTGTTGTCACATTTTAAAGCAAGGGAAGGGTAGCAGACGCAGGCACTGCAAAGCAGTTGTTACTAGGCCAGATGAGGTGAGGGCACTTGGTTCATTCACCACTACCAGAAAGATTTCTGGCATGACTGCAGGCCTGCAGGGCAACCCAGCACAAGCTTGCCTGCCCAACTAGTTACACGCTGAAATAAAGGAACAAGCTGAACACTGCCCTGTCCTCTCCCCTGGCATCTGGGGCTGGAGTTACCAATACCCAGTACGGAATTCCAAAGTTTGTTCCATTCCATCTGTTGCTTACTTTCTCTATTTACCAGTGAAGTCTGCTGCCAGGAGCAGTTAATGATTCTTTGACCATACTGCAAAAAGGATTGCATTTTTCAGAAGTTGTCCACAAAATTCCTATACTGATTGCTTACAGTTACTGTAATAAGACATTAGACAATACATTGAAAAAATGTATTTAAATTGTATTACAACAATGTTCTTTCAAACTGTGAAAATCTAGCTGGCTTGGTAATAAGTAGTATATGCCCTATACTACTTCGAAAAGCTTAACTCAAGTGTTTAACATGCCAAAGGTTGAAACACTTTTTTGCTGTGCCATACTAGAGAGGTTACCACACTGCTCACTGAGAATGTGCATTCCCTTTCATACTTACAAAACATTATGAATTGTTTCTCATTTCTGCAGTTCCTTTGATTTAAGTGCCAGGCAGAGGTAAAAAACCCCCCTGTTTGGGGGCTTTTTGTTTTGTTTTGTTTTTTTTGGTTGGTTGGGTTTTTTTTGCCCAATTTTTGTTTTTATAAAAAAACAGGAGAAACAAAAAAATAGTATCAGGAAGTCAAGAGTCGAACCAAACTAAAAGACAACAAAGAGAATCCATACTTTACTTCACATCTATCCCCTATCAGTCATATCTTGTAAGGCTTATGATGCTTACAGAGTTTGCTGTTTGTTAGAGTATTGTATTGTTTTATATAGAAGCACATGAAAGCCAGTTTTAGTCAAAAATTTCTTCTATCCCCATGTCAAGTTTTCCTATTTAAAAAAAAAATAAGTGAAGTCCTGCAGACAAGACTCTGCCTATGAATAATCCTCAGGCCTGCAGAGCACAGAACTGCTGAAACACAGCCAGTATGTGGTGGTCCAGTTCAGCTGTAAACAGGAGGTTCTCTAGGGTCACCATGTACTGCTGGATTATCTGGTGATGCTGGCAGATAAAAAACAAAAACAAAACACAAACCTTTATTGTTTTCATTTATATAAGAACAGGCAGAGAAGTCAAGACATGAAGAATCACAGGTCAAATGTTTTCATCAAAATTGTTAAACACATCTCATTTCCTTAACACAGTAGCAACTGACAAGAAAAGCATAATGCAGAGCCACTACTGATTGCAAGAATAAAGCATATGCTGAAATCCTGGCTTCAGAAGCACTGTGCTCCCTATAGGTCTTCACTCCTGACCCTCAACTGTGGGCAGGATAACATGCAACTGCAGAGATACCCTAGGAGAATCATGGTATTTGCCTTCCTCTGAAGCTACCAGGGAAGGGCTTAGCCCAGGGGAGAATTGTACCACTCCCATTCTTCAACATATCTTCTGCTCACACAGGTGTGATTTTCTATTACTATCACTTTCATCCAGCCACCTGTGCTTGTTACTTGATTTAATATAGAGCCAAGAATTCAAAAATTATTTTTAATAGATAATTACCCATCTTATTAAAAGGAATTATGCAATATTTTAATCTGCTTATTAAAAAACACCTATTTTAATACTCTTGGTTTGCTCACGACCTTGACCTTACTATAAACACATAGTTGAGAGGAACTCAGTGAAATCCACAATCACATATCGTTATCTTTTTGCAGTATGCTCACAGTTTGGGAATTAATCAAGGACCAGTCACTCCACCAGTCTGTGGCAGAGATGTGGCCAGAACCAGAGTTACGACCGAGCTGCACACTAGTTTTCAAAGATGTGCTGCTGCCACCTACTGCTGTTCTCATGGAGTGCCGAGTCTCAGTTCTCCAGCCACAAATCTTTTCCATCCAGCATGTTCCTGCCCACAGCCCACACTGAGAAATTAAACTTACCTGCAGGAATATTTGCTGCAACCTCTCTATACAGCTCTTGTACCAAGGTGTAAATACATCAATTCCACCAGTCTCACAGCGTACTAAGTGCTCGGTTAACAACATAATGAAACGCTGCAGGAGAAGAAAAAAAATACTTATTTGGTCTCATCACATAAAAGCAGGATCCTAACCTCATGTGAGAGGATCTGGGGAACAGAAGCTTTAAACAGAAAAGTGAGAATAATTATTTTGCTTGGCAAACACTGAATTTAGTAAGCACATAAAATCCAGTTACCTTCTTGTTGTTCAGGAAACTGTATGCTAGCAGAATTCCTCTGTTCCTGAGCACTCGGAACTAAACAGATCCTGCTCAGAAGCAGTCTTTGCAGGGGGATGATCTGTACTGACTCTCACCCATAATAAAGCCATCAACCCCTTCCCACATTCTTATTCCAAGAAGATGCCCGAGATACAAGTGACACTGAAAGCTTATAAATCCAGTAACTTTAAAACCTGAAAGTGAGAAGATAATTTGCCCGTTATTACCTGGAATATAACAAGGAAGAGATTCTTTTGCTCACTCTGGGCTGACTCTACTTTTTCCTGCAAGCGCTCTATCTGCTCTTCTAGTGGTCCATCTTCCCGATCACTGCTTCGGTCATCATCGTCATCGTCATCATCACTGTCTCGCTGTGACAACAACAGAGAACTAACTAGCAACCTGGCTACTTGTGGATACTGTTAATGCCCGCCAGCTCCACAAGTGAAAAGGTCTGCAGAGCAACTGCAAAGCAGCAAGTAAAGCTGCTCTGTAGCTTGGTAAGTTTTGTATTTTGAACCACATTTACTTTGAATATAATTCAGGAAAGAAATTTGGAAGGAAAAAGACAATATGGAAAAGCCCTGAAGAAAAATCAAGATTTCAGAGAAACCAGAGCAAGCTTAAAGATTTACTAATCCTTTCTTTAGTGGAAACACAGTAAAAGGTAACACCCCTGCTGACTTTATCATTACCAGATAATGAACAGCTTTTAAAAAAAAATCTGGTGTAGATTTTTAAAATTTTGTCTACTGCAGCAAGGCAGGTAATTCATTCAATGAATGTTCTGAAATCTCAGAGCTCCAAGAAATAAAGCACTTTGTGCAAGAACTCAAATTAATCCGTCTGGTTAGTGCAAAAGGAAGACTAGAGATTGTAGCCCATGGTATGAAAGTGGGGACTCCCTATATTCACGATCAAAAGGTATGCTCTCCGACTAGAAAGAGTGAGCATGAAAAACAAACTACTAACTAGGAACATATCATGTTCTCATTGCCTCAAAAACAAGGAAACACAACAACAACAAAAATCACAAAATACACCTAAGTACCAGACCTGGGAGCTCAGGCAACAAAGTCTTATACAAGACTAGAAAGGATATAGGAGGAAAGGCAGAATCTCATGGCTTACAGTACATTCAAAGACAGATATTACTTCAGTCTCATGGGATTGTTTCTGTGCAAAAATAATTTAACAGCTCAAAACTTCAGATATTTATAAAAGGAGCATGTGTAACTTGTGACAAATATAGGGCCAAGTGTTAACTCACCTACTGCACAGCAAATGAAACTCACAATCAGAGGATAGTTACAGCTCTGAAACAGCGTAAAAAATAAAAACAACTTACCAGAGCAAGTGAGAATTTAACTTTATTCTCTCTATAGGAACTTGCTTTTTGCCCATCTACAGAGGTTTCCTGAACTCAAAACTCTAAAGGACCAATAGGACCTAAGAGCATGTAAGCCTTGGACTCATTCCGTAGTAAGGCAATCCACTTCATGCTGCGGACATCAAAACTTGATGGCTTACTCCCTCTAAAAGGCATGGTCATTCAGCAGAGCAACAGCCTGCATAACCACCCACTGCTGCATGCAAATGTTTCTTCCTCGCACAATACTAATTTAAAGTACTCAGTAACAGAGAGCTGCAGCAAGAGACAAGTACAGAAGTGAAAATCCTGGTATATTTGTTTAGAAATGCCAGAGAAGCTCTTTGCCTCACAGTAAGATCAATGACTGCATCTAGTTCTTCAATAATCATGGGCATCNATTAGTGACCTTTCAATAGAAACTTCTGGAAAAATGACAGACTTGTGCAGCTTTCTTCAAAAAACATCAGCAGCCTCTGTGCCATGTGCCAAATTCTTATACGAACCTCATCCAAAGTTTTGGGGACAGCTAAGGGTTTTATGCAGGCAATAATATTCACAGACTACATACAAACACAGAAATTCTCTCTTGCTCTCTGCAGCTCTCAACATGTTTATGAACTGACTTCATTCTATCACCAAGCTTCCTCGGGCCTCATCTTTTGCAGCTGCCACAAAAGATACATCTCTCACCCTATTTTACTGTCCCAGTTGGGACAACAGAACACAACAGAAGTTGCTCGCTCATCAGTTTGTTGTATATAGCAAATCAGATAATGCAAAAGTATTCAGAAAAATAAGATGGAAGAAGAAAGTGACNCAAATAGCTGTTTCCGTGCACTTCTGCATGGAAGCCACAAGAGTACTCTTTAACAGAACTTACTATAAATAATTTCTAACTGTTCTTATTATTATCTAATAAAGTAATTGGAATCCAGATTAGAAAGCAAGTGGAAGACCTGCTTTTATTGGAAGAGAAACTTGTGAGAGCTTGAACAGAGCAAACGCATATGAATTCCATTAAAGATTTCACTGAATTCTTAAGCTACCATTATGAAAGGTATACTGAGAACATGCCTCCAGTTTTTGATGGCTCAGTCTTACATATGACCACAGGTCTCCAGACATGCTTCCTGATAAACATGTTAATTCAGTCCTTCCCAAAACCAACTGCGTCAGTCTGACAGCATGCAGGTTTGCATAACTTAGCTTAAAATAATTAAAAATTACAAAAGAGTTACTCACTCTTTTGTGCTGCCTGGCCAATCTTGCCTTAGTCTCCTCCAGTTCTTTGTGAATCTTCAGAACATGTTTGTTCATCTTTCGAATTGTAGAATGTAAGATCTCCCAGATATAAAACCTAGGAAAGACACAAACCTCAAAACACTACCTTACACATTACTCCAAGACAGAAAACTAAATGCAGTTTTTCACAGAACAATGTATTTGGGGGAATTTAAAGGAAAGCATACCTGTAATGTAAGAAAGCATAACAATAATTTCTTTCCTATTCTTCCCAGTACACTTCCAAAGCAGCATTGTATTTCAGACACATACTGCAACACTACCAACATCAAATTGATTTCTCAGACCAAACACTTCTCCTGTTCTCAATAAGCAATGTATCAATGGTAGTACAAGTTACACAGCTCAACAAAGACCAGGACCACACTAAGCTGGCAGCTATGTAACACACAGCAACAGAATTTTTCTAGAAGTAGTTCCACTGTTGTTCTGCTTTGGGCAGGCTCAGAGACTACTTGCAAAATGACAGGCTAGCAATGCTCTTGCACTGGCACGTAAACATTCATACTTCAACTGAGAAAGAAAAATCCTAAGTAGATATTTTGTAGAAGGAGAAAAAGCTTAATTGTACCTTTTTCTTCCACTACTCAAAGACTAAACTATGTTCTGGCCACTTAAAATAGAAATTCAGAGACAAATAACAACCCAAGACAAATTCCTGTTACCTAGTAAAATCATGTGCAAGCTCTGAAGAGAAGATCCAGTTTGCTACTGCAGCACAGTCAACAATTTGTGTCCGAATCATCTTGTCCACAAGCACAGCAATCATCTGTATTTTGTGAAAGACAATGCACACACAATCTGTGTAAAGTATTCCAGCCTCAGATAAAACCAGAGATGGTTTGATGCAACTCTACATTAGTGATATTACTGGGTAATTTCAAATACTTTAGGAAGCTGGGTAGTCTAGCCTAAAACTGCTCAAATTAGGGGATCTATATCAATTACATAAAGCATTCTGATTTTGTTTAACAACCTTTTCTACTTGTGAAAGTGAAGTACCACTCTTTGTTAACATATATATTCTATACAAAAGCAAAAAAGCCAAGTATCATAGTTAGAAGTGAGGCCCAAGAAACGCAAATCAAGCATTGGACATCAAAGTACTCAAACCAGAGCATATATACCTGTCAGAACACCATAATGAAGGAGCTACTGCTAGGCTACTCTCCTTGAACTGCAACAGTAATCTCTTCTCTGCAGGACCTACACATTTCAGGAGAGAGACAGTGCTGTGTAGTCAATGGAAGTGCTTAGTTGCTACAGGCACTGCCACGATTCTAGGAGGCTTGCAAGCAATCTAGCAGGCAACTGCAGAGAGGAGTTACTGACTAAAGAAATCGCAAGCTGTTCAGAAAAAAGGCTTATCTTCGTTGCTCATGTGCTTGAATGCCACAGTATCTAAGAACCATAGCCTGCACTGTATTTATCCCTACATCCACCCCTTGTCAAATAAGGAAGTGTAACAAAGCTCCATCAAGGTGAACAGG
>VZTO01019983.1:0-29615 GCA_013400615.1 Syrrhaptes paradoxus | reverse complement strand
ACAGAAGAAAGCCCCTCCATTTGTGTGGTTTCCTTCCAAAATGAGAAGGCACAGAATCATGGAAAATGGCCTTGGAGCCCCCAAGGAGCCCCACTCAAGCAGGACCCGTGCCATTCCTGGCAGAGGTGCCCAGCCTGGAGGAACTCACCAAAGTCCTGCCAGCCCTGCAGAGCGAGCTGCTGCAGCCCCCAGCCCCCCACCTCGGGCAGTTCTCCATCCTGCAGACCCCCTCAGACACCCGGCAGATTGCTCCTCTCCTCTTTTAATCCCCATCCTCCTCCTTCCTCAAAACACAGCTGAAGACTATCAGCATCTTTGATCCCCCTCAGCCCCTTCCTGGTTTCTATTTAATCCAGCTATTAAATCACTTGCTCTTTCCTGAGACTCTCTCTAGGGCTGGCTAATCATGCCATCCGCGGACCCCCCAGCCTGCCCACCTCCCCTTATGGAGTGCTACACCTGCAGCCCCTGGGGAGCAGAGCCTGCCCCCCTCCAGGACCGAAGCCCCCCTGGTCTGTGCCCTCGCAGAGGGTTTGTANCCCATAGTCATTCTTCCTCAAAATACAGCTGAAGACTATCAGCATCTTTGATCCCCCTCAGCCCCAAAATGTCACTCCTGGTTTCTATTTAATCCAGCTATTAAATCACTTGCTCTTTCCTGAGACTCTCTCTAGGGCTGGCTAATTGTGCCGTCCACGGACCCCCCAGCCTGCCCACCTCCCCTTGTGGAGTGGGGCAGCTGCACCTGCAGCCCCTGGGGAGCGGAGCCTGCCCCCCTCCAGGACCGAAGCCCCCTCGCAGAGGGCTTGGTCACGACAGCTCCAGGTTCAGGGTGGGGGTCCTTTGGGGACAGGGTGCAGAAGGGTCCATTTCCCATCTGCAGCCAGCCCTGCCGTGGTTTCCCACCCAGCCCCGGGGTGGGACTGGGATGCTGACCCTGCGCAGATGGAGGGCAGCCAGCTGAGCATCCCGCAGGCACGGGGAGCCCAGGGCAGCCCCAGATGAGCAGGGGGCTGTGTTTTGCCAGCCGCGCCTGTCGGCACTCCAGGAACGCGGCGGCAGCAAAACCCACATGTTCCTGCAGCACAGAAATACCTCTGCGTGGGCTGAGCGTGCCAGCGCTCCTTCCGCACCGGTACCCGCACCGCCGGGACGGCAGGCGAGGGGTAAAAATAGCAACCCCCATCTCCCAACACCTTCTGCCGGCTGAGAGCTCAGTCTGCCGGAGGGTTACGTGTGCCGGGGGCGAGCGGCTGGTCCGCCGCTGCGAGAGGAGGGGGTGCCGGCGCTCTTGCCCCCCACCCTGCACATCAGGGCTGCGGGGGACCAGCGGTCCCTGGGCAATGGAGCTCTGCTTGGCATCGGTCAGCACAGGTCATCTTGGCAGTGTGGAGACAAAGCCGGGTGTTCAATGCTATTGTAGGAAACCAGTCAATCTCCAAGATTGGCTAAAAAATGGCTAGAAATGCAAAACAGAATGGAAAGGGGGGAAACTGTATTCTGAAAGGCTTCAAAACAAGCATTTCATTTCTGTTCAGAGGCTCATGATGCTCAGCACAGGGTTTGGTGTTGGAAACACTGAGCAGAAAATGACCCTAACAGAGTCCTCTGTGGCACTGGCTGCAGGACGCTGCACGAGCCCTTCCCCAGCAGAGGGGCAGAAGCAATCGCCTGCCCCGGCTCTGGGCTCACACCTTGCCCGAGAGCAAGAACTGCAGTTTGCTCTGCGCTGTGCAAACACTCAGCAGAGAGCATTTCATAAACCCCGTCTGCCACCAGGCAACAGCAGAAGCTGCTGTTGTTTATCCAGAGGGGTGAAGGTAGAAAACATTTAGCAGCTGGATGGGTTTTCGTGGAGCAAACACAGAAAGAGCAGGACAAAGCTCAGTGTTGAACAGTCACAGCCGGGTGTGAGCCCTGGGGCTGTGCCCATGCCCACCCAGCACCCGGGACGCTGGTCTGATGGGAACTATGGAAATAGGATTTACAGAGCTGGAGACATGAGCCACATCGGCACGTGCTCCGCCTTCCAGGCACACACCCTCGTCACACACCGGTGGCACTGACAGGGTTAAGCATCAGAGATGGCTCTGACTGTGGTGTGTCTGGGACTGTCACTATTGAACCATTTCAGGAGCGTCACAGCATGCCGCTGGCAAGGCACTGCGGAGTGTCAGGGCACCAACCTGAGAGTACCCAGGGACTGCCACTGTCACCACCCAAGAGTGCCCAGGGACTGTCACCTTCCTGAGAGTACCCAGGGACTGTCACTGTCACCGCCCCGAGAGTACCCAGGGACTGTCACTGTCACTGCACCAAGAGCACCCAGGGAGTGTTATTGTCACCACCCCNACTGTCACCGCCCCAAGAGTGCCCAGGGACTGTCACCTTCCTGAGAGCACCCAGGGACTGTCACTGTCACTGCACCAAGAGCACCCAGGGACTGTCATTGTCACCACCTCGAGAGCACCCAGGGACTGTCACTGCACCAAGAGTGGCTGGAGACTGTCACTGCACCGAGAGCACCCGGGGACTGTCACTGCACCGAGAGTGCCTGGGGACTGTCACCACCCTGAGAGCACCCAGGGACTGTCACCGAGAGCCGCGGGTTTCCTCCGGCTGCCTGCCCTCCTCTGTTTTTCTGAACGCGTTTTATGGACCGCTGTCTGAGGACTGTCAGCTCAATCTGAAGCCCAGCTTCAATTTTATAAAGTAAGAAGCCTTCTGAGAAAGCTACAGCTATTTTTTTTTCCTTTCAAGAATGTTTTTTGATGTAATTACAAAATAAATGTACTTTTAAGTGTTTGCCTTCCACCTACATGCTATAACCGGTTTCAAACTGACAAACATTCTAGACACATGAATTCGGTTTTACATTTTCTCTGGTGTCAGGGAGCTGCAGAACAAACTCGTTGCTTGCAGGGAAGCAGCCAGTCCTGCGAGGGGGCTGCAAAGGCTGCGGGTCTCAGCGGGGGCACATCGCTGCGAGCAGGGAGCTCTGCAACCCGCCCGGGGACAGCACAGCCCCGAGCAGCTGGGTTCTGCACCTACAGCTGCAGACAACATCCAGGGCACGAGAGCAGCGATCTGGAGCTGGTCCCTCCGGGCTGGGCTCCTTCTCACACCCTCCCTGCGAGCTCAGCGCCCGCAGACCCCGGCTCTGTGCTGTCCCCTCCTCTGTGTCACCTCCCGTCCCCATCGGTCTGAGCCAGCGCAGGGACACGTGACACCTTGGCCTGGACACCACCGGTTCCTGGGAGGTAAACTCGGGAGCAAGGGGAACCAAACCAGCATCACCATCACCGCTGGCCAAGACCCCCTTGGTCCTGTGCGGGGTCTCAGAACCGCCCCAGCAGGGTGGGACCCCAGGGGCTCTGCCCCAGCCCTGCTCAGCCACCGTCCCAGTCAGTGACAGGAGATCAGCCCAGACACAGGCTGCATCACACATCTTTAAAATTCAGGAGGGCTTTAGGGCTTCAAAGCAGTATTTTGGTGATGAATACTCCTAAACAATGAAGACCACTTAGAAAAGAATTGCCCCGTAAGAGCTGTGTAAGTACTGCCATGCAGAGGCGTGAGCACAGATGCAGGGGGTATTGCAACCTGAAATAATTCCAAAGGATGACATGATTCCCAACAGGGCTGGAAAAAGGGGTTGCCGTGTCATCAATCAACAGGCGATGCCTGTGCCACAGCAGACGACAGCAGCATGATGACATCCTCCTTATCTCACACATTTCTCACTGTCTCACCCATGGCTTGTGCCGATGCTGAACAGTCCCCCTCAGGTTTCATGGGTACAAACACATTTATGGAAGAAAGGTTCAGCACAACGTGTGGTGACTTACCAGCTATCCCACAACCCAGAGAGCAGAGAGCATTCCCAGTGTATCTCGGCTGGGTGGGAGCTGGGAGTGTGCCCACCTCCCCGTTGGTGCAGGTCCTTTTGCAGCCCCCATTTGCTTTGGATCCCCATCCCCACTGCAAACCTAGTCAAACCTGGTTTCCTGCTTCCCAGGAACCAATCCTCTGCAGGGTGCTCCAGGCTTTAATTTGTCTCTGAGCAGAAATTTTTTCTTCAATTAATTTTTTCCCCAATGAAAAAAAAAAAAAACACAAAAAACCCCCCCCAAAACCAACAAAACCAGAACAAGGCCATGATAACCTCTGTTATTTCTGTGAAAACAAGGTTTAATCAGGAAATTCCCAAGAACCTCTCCCCAGTGCGTTGCAGGACTGCAAGAGCTGAGGGCACGTGGCAGTAACGGTGGTGGGCAGGATGCAATGTTGGGGCTTTTCTCGCTGAAGATGCCCCGGAATAGCCCCAAGCCGTAACCCATCACAGCACCATCGTCCAGGCGTCACACAGACCCTGTGAACAGCACACTGGAGGCTGCTGGGGAGGGGGTGCTGCAGCCCCCTCTGCCCTGCCCAGACCCTGGGGACCAGCAGCGGTGACACCGGGGCGCTGGTCACGGGAGGTGTCAGCCCACGGAGCCACTCCGGAGGAATCCCTTGGAGCGTTACAGCCGCCCGCCCACAGAGAAACCACCCGCGTCCCAGGCTGGGCAGAGATGCTGGTGCACGGGGCTGTCGGCTGGTGCGGTGCCCACCAGCAACAGGAAAATGCCGTTTGTGGGCCAGAATTTCCTCCAGCTTTATCGGATGAGATGATTTGCACGATTCTTCACTAAGTATCCAAGCTCTGGCTCTCTGTAACAGGTCACGTTTACTTGTTGGTGTGATGACACTCCTCTGATCTCAGCACGTCTGATGAAGTGCTGCCAAAGCCACCCGAGGCAGAGCAGCCCCGTGCCTGGGGCACCAACGGGACCGTCAGCTTGCAGCCGGCGTGTCCCACTCCCCAGACCTGCCAGGGGCTCCTCCCAAAATTTGATTCACAACTTCAGCAAGTCTCGCCACAGAGAAAGCTGGACTCCTAACTAACGTCAAGCTGACAGGTGGAACTTACCTTGACAATTAATTAACGGGATACAGAAAGGAATGGGCAAGGGAAAAGCAGCTCTGCTATGTGCATGAGAGCTTGAAATTGGAGCCATTGAATGAGGGTAATAACATGATATTAATGTGAAATGAAATCCTGAGAGCTGATACGGTCTGTGCGGCGAGGGCCTGGAGCTCGTGGGTTTAATCAGGGTTTCGGCAGCTGCACAGCCTAACGTGAGATGTCAAAAGGAAGCAGCAGCCTCTCGGCTCTTCTGGTAACTCACTTCTGGGGCGCGGATTCGCTCTGCCCGGCTGTTTCGCAGACCTGAGTGTTGTCTGCTCGCTCGGAGAAAGGTCACTTGTCCTGCATTTCACCAGGGAAGTCACTCGGGTCCGCAACAGGAGAGGTGACAAGTTCGTGGACTCAATTTCCACTGAACACTTCATTGAAAAGCAGTTTATTCGGGGCTGATCCTCTTCCAAATCCAAACCCCAATTACACTGCACAGCAAGGAGAGGGAAGAGCAAGATGTGCCGTCACTATAATCCACATGAGGTCCAGGCTGTGTGCGGCACCAGAAAGATCCCCGGTCACACTTGGTGAGAATGAGAGCCATGAGTTCAACTCCTGGTCAAAATCCACATTTTTTCCCCACTTGGCACAGCATGCTGGACGAAACACGGACCATTTATCCTCCAGGATCCGCGGGCACACTGTTCTGCCACTGCCTGGGCCGGGGGCTGTCACCTGCATGGCGTGGCAGGAGCCACCAGTGGGACCAGTCCCCACCATGGGGAGCAGCTGGGCTGGGGGAGCCGCGTCTGGGCAGCTCCATCCCCTGCCCTTCACACAGCCGATGTGAAGCCAGTCCCGCCGACAATAAATATTTATACTCGCTGTAATCTGCTCTTCAGAAGCTATACCAAAGCTGGCTGATTCACGGCAGTTGTCGCAGAAGCTATAATTATATCTGTAAGCCATATGGGATTCTTGACGAGGAAGAAAAGAAAAAAAAAAAGAAAAAAAAAACCCCTTGGTCCTGCGTGAGAAGTAAGGTGTGATGCGGAGCCCTGCTGTCCCAAGGCGTGACGGGGAGCCCCGCTGTCCCAAGGCGCGGGTGCAGCCGTGGGAGGGGAGCAGCCTCAGCAGCCCCCCAGCTGCCCCCACCCCAGCGCTTGCCCATTGCACAAGCTCCGGTGGCACACCAGTGCCGGCACTTTGCCTGTTCCGTGGCACTCACGGTCCCCGGTGCTGCAGGAGCCCACGGTGCCATGACCCCCCGCACCCCGAGCTCCCCACCTGGCGCGGAGAGGGGCACAGGGGAGGGGGCTCTGGGGGCCAGCCCTGGCATCCCGGCACTCCCCCCAGGGTGGGCAAGGGGCAGGCGGGCGCTCAACCCCCACCCAGTCCCCTCGCCTCGCCCAGCCCCGCAGTGCGGAGCAGCAGCACCGCGCACAGGAGGGCACGCCTGCCGCCGGGAAAACCCTCGGATCAACCACCATGCCCACGCTGTTGTAGGAAAACATTTATTTGCTCAGGTGATGGGAGGTACCGTGTTTACAGTGGGTGAACTCACCACCGGCGACATTGAACGTGACTTGGGGCTGCAGCTGTGGCCACCAGATTTTTCATCATCACTTTTAGTTTTATAAAAACCTTGGACACCAGAAAAAAAAAAAAAGTTATTTAGACTTAATGTGGCAGATGGGAGATGGGCAACCTGTGAACGGGGGAAGGAAGTTTATCCGACGCAGCCAACCTCGACAGCCTCTCGGCTTCGGCTGCAGCTTCAAGTAAAGGTTCTGGCGGGGTGAGCGCGGTGCAACACGTTAATCTTCAGTGACTTGGAATCGTACTGTTGTCTGGCGAGTAGGAACGTCGGTGGCCACGTTGTCGGGGTGCAGAGGAGGGCAGGCGTCCTGCGGATCAGCCCCGGCTTCTGTGCAAAGAGAGAAAACAGACAGTGAGGGGACAGGGAGCAGGATCCGGCCCTTCCCTGCAGCCGAAGCCAGTCCGCGGTGCTCAGCGGGGCCAGCCCGGGCACGGCACCGACAGCCCTGGTGCACGGAGCGGGCAGCAGAGCCCCCAGTGCAGGCAGCCCCCAGCAGGCAGGGTGCTGGGGCACGGCCGGCGGAGCACCACAGCTCACGGAGAAAGGGTTAACGGACCCGGCATCCCCAGCTGGACATGCTGCTGCTGCTAAAGGGAAAACCAAGCAAAAACCTCCAAAAAAAGCAAAAAGTAACCAGTAAAGCTCATTGTTTCAGAACCAGAGAATTTTGCCGTTTCTAGATTTGCTTCTGCCCCCGCCGAGGCCATGCCTCTCTCCAGGGCAGGGGTTTCAGCTCTGTGCATGTTCCAGAAGATGCACAGAACGAAACAGACCGGACTGGAGCCGTGCACGACCACGAGTCCAGCGTGAGCATTGCATGCAAGAGGAAAAGTCGCTGCAGAGAGATCGTGCAGATGTTGAACTGTCCTGCCCTCAGCACCCACACATTTGCAGCAACCTGCGGCGTGGCAGAGCCCACAGGGCAGCCGGTTTCCCGCAGGAGGAGGGGGCACTGCCTGGCCAGTGGTTCCAGCAGACACCAGCAGCCCAGCCGCTCTCCCCAGCACAGCTCCACTTACCTTAGCGAACACAACCCTGCAGCTGCAGCATCCGAACACAAACTAGACACTGTTCTACATCCAGCCTTGCTTTGCTGCAGCTCCCCGCTGCCTACAGCCTCGCCGCGTGAAGCCAGGGCTCGGGGCTGGCAGGGGTCCCTGCGCCCCCCGCCACCCCGAGCCGTCCGGGGACACGGCGGGGGCACAGCCCTGCCTGGTTCTCGTTTCCCTCTCCCGGTGGAAGCGTTCCCTGCAGAGCTCACACCCAGACACGGCGGGCAGCTCTAGAGGAGCGATCTGGCACTGGCACAGGAAGCTGCCAGCCCGGGAGGAAAACCAGCTTGGCACCAGGCTGGGCACACCAACGCGGGCTCCTCTTCCACACTGGTAATGAGAACGCTCTCTGAAGGGCAGAGCTTGCCACGACCTGGGGTGACAGCACAACCAACCCAGCAGAGCTCATTCTGTTCATCTGCAGCGTCCAGCGTGGGGTCTCTGCACAGACAGCAACGTGCCAGGTGGGCTTCTCCCCCTTCTCGAGTTCCCTGAAAAGCAGCAGCCTTCATGCCTGGCTCCTGTGAACAAATCCATCCTGTTCAAAGTCCCCAGTCAGCAACACCAGCGCGATCTGCCTTCTGCTGGTCCTGCACCATCACCGACGCCGGGGTGCAGGTGCTCTAACCCCGAACGCTTCAGCCCCGGTGACCTTGTTGTTTCGCAGCCGTCGGTGCTGTTGTGAAAGCAAGCCCACAGCCACGTCCAAACACTCAGAGCCGGTCCAGGGCACGTGTGTTCCCATTTACAGAGCTGGTTTAACCCGACCCTCCTGCCTGATGCGACGCAGCTGCCCACAGCCCTGCTGCCCGTGCGGGGGCTGGCACCACAGGACCCCTCGGTGGGTGCCCAGCACCCAGAGGGATGATCCACCTCTAAGGGTGACAACAGCAGTGGGGGTGTCAGTGGGACAGAACACCTTGCAGAGGGCATCGGTCCCCGGCAGCCGGGGGCAGGGGTGCTGCAGGGGTACTTACCCAGCCGGGCTGGATCCGGCAGCACAGGCTCTGGGTCCAGACACCCTGACACGCAGCAAGGCACGCAGAAATGTGTCAGCAAAGGGAACACGTGGGATACACACCTTCTGTAAGCAGGACCCCACTAACCTTGCCATGGTTTGCTTCCTTTAAATCAGAACTTTGACCAACATTACAATTGTGCGCTGAGTTACCAGGGGAGAGGCACGGTGTGATCCCGGGGCTGTTGTTATTGCTGCTTTAGGGGAGCAATAGCACACCCCCCTAGAACAGGACAGTAAACATCCCTGAGCTATTGCAATGCCAACAGATGTTGCTGCTCTGCGAGCAGTACCTCCGAGAACCCCCTTCTTCTCAATTAATAGAAAGGGAAGCGATAGTAAGTGATAGCAGCTGTGACCATTCCTTCTGCTGGGCAAATCAATTCCCGGGGGAAGCACAGCTCTCCCTCTCTGTGCAGGGTGCCTGCAGCAGCTCTGGGCAGGGTTTTGCAGCAGCACAGGAAGGGCTGGGCTGCACCTTCTCGAGGACGAGCGTGGGCACAGCAGGACGGTCGGCTGTCACGGTTCGGTGTCTCTGCGCTGGCGCGGGATGCTCCATGCCACATGTCCATCAGCTCAGCGACCATGCTCAGGTGCCTCGGGAGTCACTGGCAGACACAACGTGCAGTCCCGACGCAGGGACCGGCGGGGCTGTCGTGGTCCCCAGGAGGCAGGAACGTCCCTGTGCTGCTGGCAGCAAGCCCCGAGCCTCCAGCAGCTTTGCAGCCGTCAGGGACAAGCCAGCCTTGCAGTGGCACTTGGCAGGACCCCTGGGCAGGCAGCGTGCCCCAGCAGCAGCCCCCGCACGGGGCAGGCGTGTGCCCAGGAGCCATGTCCCCTCTCCCAGGCACGGGGCCGTCACTTCCCCGTTCACTCCTGGTTATTGCGGGGCTGCCCAGGTGTGTGGGGGACTGTCAAACACTCGGGAACGCGCTGGCAGAAATAAAGCCACGGGGCACCCACTGGGGAGCAGTACCGTGTGTTCACTGCAGAGAACACGCCCATAACACAAGCAGGCAGCACAGAGAACAACTCGCACAATGAACTTTCCACCCGACAGAGCCCGGCTTCAACGTCCCAGCGCTGTCTGCACCAGCCCTCTCAACACAGCACGGACGCCCCAAGAAAAGGACTACCGAAAGGTGCCAGAGCAAGCACGTGCCAGCAATTCTAACAGGAGTAAACAAACTTCTGAAGGGTTTCTCCTACTCCGGTGCTCATGAATAAAACCACCATCTCATGGCTAAAACCCAGGTTAATCTATTTTCAGAAGCATCCCCAGGAGCACACCCGCGGGCTAGGCGATGCCCCAGGGACAGGTTTGCATCTGCAGCCTCAGGTCCCCCTCCTGCAGCCTGGCACACACCCAGCGCACCCCCCAGACCCCCGGCACCCCCGACATGTCAGCACCCGCAGCGGGGAACGCTCTGCAGGGGTTTATTGCGCTCGCGTTCCCCTTGCTGAGGCATTGGGAGGTGTCGCAGTCCCGCGCGCTGCGGGCGGAAGCACCAGCATCCCTCTGAGCAGGGAGCACCGCAGCACCGTCTGCCCCCAACCGCTGGCAGCCTCGGGTTCTGCAGCACAGAAAGGATGGAGAATTTCCTCCTACATAAGGCTTTCCACGCTCTGAGTGAATCAAGCCGGAATGAACTGAGCTGTCCTGCTGCAGCCACTCCAGGGGAAAGGGAGGGTTTCATGCCCAGCGCTCTAACCGCTGCTGCACTATTAGCAGAGGATTAAATCAAACACAGGGACATATGGTCCTTCTAAGCTGCTTATAGAGATGCACTGTGGACAGAACACTCAGCTTCAGTGTTCAGAAAATTATTCCTTTGAGTAAAAAATTAAAATATAAAAATAAACCTCCCCAAACCCCAAGCAGCTCTTAGTATTTTAGCGCTTTCCCAAAACATTTACATCCAATTTTAGACAACATATAAAGCATTTTCATTTCCTGTTTTTAAAATGCACGATTAAAACAAACACCTCAGCAGAAAACCTTTAAATCTATCTCCCTCCCCAACACCAAGTGAAGGTCTGCAGAGAGCAGCTCCTCGCTGGGCACGGCAGCACTCGTTCCTCCCGTGCTTGGCAACGCCTTCGGTGTCAGGCTACAGAACTCGGATGAATCCACCACGGTCTCTGACGGTGCACTGTTTGAATAGCTAGTTTCTGTGCATACATCCCCTCGAGAAGAATGTGGACTTCCAGATAAATCTAAGGAGGGATTTATTTTTTTTTTTACTTTTCCAGCAGGAAGCAGCTATTCTAATTTTGAGGCTTTGCATCCTTTCTCATCTCTGCATTTGCAAAGGGAAGTAAAAGGGCTTTCTAAAAAAACCCAGCCTCTTCTCTTTGTGTCCTTTACACCACCCCCACGTGGATTCTGTTGTTCCACCACAGGCAGTAAAACCAAGAGCAAGCAACAACGGCTGAGAGCAACGGGTGACCGGGTGGGTGCATCAGCCCCGAGCCGCGGGGCCACGGACACAGAGACCTGGAGGCTGCCCTGGGACGTTCCCTGCTGCGGGATGCTCCCTGCCCTGGGTCATTCCTTGCCCCAGGACGTTCCCTGCTGTGACTGCTCTGGGGCTGCCCCGCTGCCCTGGTTAGAGCCAGGGCATCTGCGGCCATCTGCCTGGGTTGCCCTGCCCCAAGAACAAGCACATGGGGTGCAACATTTAACTGTTCTGTCACCTTAATGGCTGCAAAGCCCACATCAAACCTGTTATTTGGCACCTGAGAATGCACTCATGTTTCAGAGTTGAGCTGTCTTTGAGCATGATGACTGTATGAGTTTAATTAATATTAAATGTAGACTTTTCCTTAGAACGAGCGGAGCAGCAGAAACACATCTGCCACCCATCCTCACAGCACGGGGTTTTCAGCCGCCATCACCTATTGCCATATGTTTATGGCCTCACATAGTGGCCTGACATGATTCTACCTCACAGGCACTGCCATCAAACAGCAGGTTAAAGATGAGACCATCTTCACCCTGCACGAGGATTAAAGAGAACTGGAACAAAACACAGAGTTTACAGGAAATATGCCCCAAAACATCCAGGAAAGGAGATGACCATCATCATCCCGAGCATCACTGCAAGCTGCAGCCCTGCCCCTCAGAGCCAGGGTTGACCTGATGGCCCCGCTCACTGCCCCGGCTCCTCAATCCCCCACCCCGACCCCCCAGCCCTGCCTGCAGCTCCAAGTCCCGTTTCCCTGCCCAGCGGGGTCCGTGGCAGTGCGGCGATGCCTGCCACTGCAGAGGACGGTGGGTCGGGGACCCTCTCGGGGAGACCCAGCGGCGGAGCCCTGCTGCTCCCTGCGAGCCGGACCCCAGCAGGAGGAGGGGGACCCCTCGCCCCGGCACCCTCCTCCTCCTCCTCCTCCGGCCCCCAGGGGGGACCCGCCGAGCGGCGCCCGTGGCCCCGGGCAGTTACCGCGAGGCTGGCTGGTGTACGGAGTGAATATTTTATTTTACACAACATAACAACACAGCGTTGTTGTTTCTGTACAGCATCTGCCTAAAAACAAAGGCAACACCATTGTCACGGAAAAGAAATATACAGTCTGACCGTTGTAAAAAATATCATTTTACTGATTGATCCAGAAGTGGTTATTTGTTAGCTTGGAGGAAATTCCATTTCCTTTATAAAAGGCTTTTTCTGTGAAAACTCTCTCTCTTGTTTTCTGCTACTGCAGAACCAGGAAGCCAGTCCTAGAGTAGGGAAGGCACTGGTGCTGTTTCATGCTTTTTTTTCACCCCTTAATCTTTTTTTTTTCCTTTTTTTTTTTTTTTTTTAATCTCTGAATGTTGCCTTCGGTTTTGATATTAAATAAAATCAAATGAAAACTAAATAAAACCCTGTGTGCACTGGGTGGCTTATACAGAACCCCGCATGAACAAGCCATTAATCAGCGAGACAACAGTGGACTTCCCAATCCAATTCCCCGGGAGAGGGAGTTTCACACAACGTTTGGTGCTTTGTTTTTCATTGAAATAAAAATTAAAATTAAAAAAAAGAAAAAGAAAAAGAAAAAAAAAAAGCAGGTCACACAGTGCTTTCCAATATCCACTCAGAACTGGAGAAAGTTGCTTTTCCGCTCTCCACACCGGAGCTGTCTGACTGCACTAGCATCCCGTTCATGGACAGGCTCCTTTTGGACCGCAGTCCACCTGCGCCGCGGGCGCTGCCGGGGCCACGGGGCTCCATCAGCTCGCCGCCCAGCGAGAGCCGGCGCTTGGCTCGGGATGCGTCAGCCGGCAACGTGAGGAACTTACTTGGCTTCGATTGTGCTCTTTTGTACGTGGGGGCCCCTTTGAGGGAGGCGGGGGGACGGCTAGCTAACTGCAGGGCAGTGGAGTTATTTCTGTTAGTGTTCTGGGACTCAATGCTGCCGACAGCTTCGCTCTGCGGCTCGCTGCTTGGCTTTGGCCCCGGCTTTCGCTTCTGCTTCTGGGAGACAGGAGCGCTGGAAGTCCAGGCGGGAGGCAAAGCAGAGGTAGTGGTGGCCGAGTCCTGGCTGGAGCCGGGCTCCAGCGCTTGCGTCGCGCCGTCGCCGGCAGCCTTGCAGCACTGGATGCCCTCTTCGTGCCCGACAGCCTGCTTGGACATGGACTGCGACAGCACCCCGCTGCAGCCCTGGCTCTGAGCCCCGTTCGTCTGCGAGTACACGTTGCTGACCTTGGTGGCCTTGTGCTGGCCGTTGTTGTTGCACACCTTGTAGCGGATCATGAGGATGATGATGAACACGAGCACGGAGGCCACGATGATCCCGCCGATGATGATAATCATGGTCCCGCCCAGGAACTGGGACTGCATGAAGTGGCAGCGCACGTAGTCCTGCTCGGTGGTGAACTGCGTGCAGCCCACCACGCGCGTGGCGGTCAGCGAGGTGATCCCGTCGTCGTAGATGGCCAGGACGCACAGGTCGTACATGGTCCCCGCGGCCAGGTTGTTCACCAGGAAGGTTTTGCTCGTGGGAGGTATCATTCTGAGGGAGAAGGAAAGCAGCGTGAATGAACCCGGCAGACCCACGGGCACACCCCCGCCATGCATGTCAGCCCCCAGCCACGGGGGGCACCACCCAGGTTCGGCTCCTCCGCCCCTGCCACCCCCCCGCAGGGCCACGCGCTGTCCCCGCAGCAGCCGCTGCCCTGGGTTTGGTGCAGCAGCAGTCGCCGCCCAGTCCCCCGGCATGGCTGGGCCTGGCAGAGCCCCCCATGAGAGCAACCGCCTCAAAAACGTGAAAGAAATCACCGAGCAAAGCGGTTTTGAACGGTGTGACTGTTACAGCCGGTGGGACAGAGCCTCTCTGTGCTCTGCCAGCACACCGGCACGGACACCGCTACGAGGAACGCGTTTACGGACACCCTCCTCCCCATTTTCATCAAGCTGAGAGCGTTAAGAGCCATTTAACTCATCCAACTTTACAACCTTCCTGCCAATCAGATTAGTCCAGAGGATTAGAGGTCCATTTGGATTATCTAAAAATCACACCAACCAGGGTAATTTCCCCACTTGAAAGCAGAAAATTGCATCTTTCCACCTGCGCGCTGGCACGGCGTGGCGCGGGAACTGCCGCGTGGTGGGGGGCTGCCCGCAGCCGGGGGCAGCAGGTCAGCACCCAGCAGCCTGGCCGGACCCCCGCGGGTGGGCTGGGACTGCCTTACCTGTAAACGAGGGAGTCATCGTAAGTACCGTTGTACTGGATTTGGAACATCCGTATCCCGGGTATATTCCTCTGAAAATTGAATTTCAGCAGAGCGGTGGAGGATGTTGCTTCCGCAACCACCACCTTCTTTTCCTGGCTGACTTTAGTATCCCCGTTGCTACTGCTCGCGTTGGAGCCCGACTTGGTGGAGGTGGAGATATCCGAGGAGCCGGGGTCGGGCTCGTGGATGTGGTTCGTGCTGTTGAGCAGGTGGGGGAGTTTGATGATGTGCAGGTCCACCGTCTGCGTGGCCTCCCCAGCCGGGTTGGAAGCGATGCAGGTGAAGGAGCCCGTGTCCTTCACCGTCGTGATCAGGATGTCGAGTGTCCCATTGTCGTACACCACGGACCTCGTGGCGTTTGAGATCAGCTTGCCCTCGGGTGAAATCCAGTGAATCGCGGGTTCGGGGTCCCCACGAGCCTTACACCGCAGGGCTGCCCGCTGGCCCTCCAGCACCCGCAGCTCGTGGGTGTGCCGCGTGATGAGGGGGGGCTCGCACAGGAACTCCTCCTCGGGGATCGACCAGAAGTACCGGCCGGACAGCAGCGTGGGAGAAGCGCAGGTCTCCAGGTCGTCTTCCCTCGAGAGACGCCTCAGCCACAAGAGCTCACAGTTGCAATGCAAAGGGTTCCCACCAAAGCTCAGCGCAAAGGTCGAGGGGCTGATAATTCCTGAGGTTGCCAGTACCTGAGCTCGCTGGAAGAGAGGGTCAGGCGGTAGCTTCTGCAGTTTGTTAGACGTGACGTCCAACCTGGTCATCTTGTGGAGGTGGGAGAAGGTCCCCTTGGGAATATGGTCAATCATGTTGTGGTCCAGACTGAGGGTGTGCAAACTGACCATCTTCTCCACGGCATCCCAGGGGATGGTTTCCAGGTTGTTGTAAGACAAATCTAACTCCTCAAGCGCTAAAACGTCATCGAAAGCTGTGGAAGAAATCAAAGTCAGCTGGTTGTTGTTAAGTATCAAGTGGTGGAGGTTGGAGAGCCCACTGAACATGTCGTTAGTGATCTTAGTCAATCGGTTGCTGTTCAAATGCAAAGCCCGCAAATTGCGCAAGTCGGCAAACGCGTGAGGTGTAATAAAACTGATTGTATTCCTGGACAGCGTCAGGTCCACCAGGCTGGTCATGTTGGCAAAGTCTTTCCTTTTAATGTTCGTAACAAAGTTGTCTGCCAGCCGTAGCTCCACAGTCCTCCTGTCAATGTTGGGAGGAACAAACAAGAGCCCTTTCTTGGCACAAAGGGTGGCGAGGTTGGGAGACAAAATCTGACAGACGCAGCGCTTCGGGCAGATCTGAGCTCTCACCGCGATGCCAATGAGCAGCAGAAACAAAAGCAGTTTTTCCATTGTAGATCAGGTTCAAGAGCCTGCAAGGGAGGGCAAACGTCTGTTAGTCTCTGCAGGATACACAAACATAATAAAAACACAAAGACAAACTGTCTGTGGTTCAGTCGTGAAACTGAGGTCCACGCAGCGGCGTGCCATCCTCATCGCTTTACCTGATGTCTATCCTTCTCCATATCCTGACACAAGAGCTTCTGCACTACCTTCCAGAAGAACAACCGCGGCACAGATCCCCTTGCACACACGCAGACAGACACCCAGACGCGTGTGCACAAATGCCAAAGCAACTCGGAAGCGGCTGGTGGCACCGCACGTGGTGGCAGCGGTGCCTTCAGGCCCCTCCGGCTCATCCCCGCCGTGCACACACCTCCGCTCCAGCCCCCCACTTCCGACAGACGCTCCTGACCTTGCGGTCTGGAGTTACTCTGCCATGATGCCATTTCTGTACGGAAAACGAGGGATGTTTCATGTGTCCTTTACTCGCTCAGTTAAAACTCTCAGCAGCCTCGGCACTGTGGCAGTTCAATGGGTTTGCAGCCACCTCCTCCAGACGCTTCAGCTCTTAATGCTATTTTCAGAACAAACTCAGGAGCTAATTTTATGTCATTCAAAACCCAAAAATGCAAATAAAACAACAACCAAATAAAAAAGCCAACCAAGAAAAGCCCCCACAACAACAGGATCTAAATAAAAATGAAACATGGGCTAATTTTAGCTCATCGCCGTTTCCCCGGCCGCCGCAGCCAGCAGCGCGGCACTCTCCCAGAAAGCCTGACAGTTCAATTAGCCTTATCTCCTACACTGCCAGATCCAGGATCCGCGCCGAGTATGGAAACACGGGAGATAACAACACTGCCCACACCAGCTAAATGAAATCATCCATCAGTGACTGCGCCGAACGCTCCGCGCGAGCCATGGCGCCTGTCCCCACGTCAGCATCCCGCCGTGGCACGGGCAGCGGTGGGCAGGCGGATGGGAGGGGGCACAGCCCTGCGCAGAAGCACCCACGTGTCTGAGAGGGAACTGGTGCAGCCATAAGCAACGGACCTCAGCGGGACTACGCGTCGGAAAGGAAGCACTTGGCTCCCTTTGGGATTGATGAAATTATACATGTACAGATCGGATTACTCAGGCGCATCATCGTCCCAGAAATGTACCAATGAAGCTCATAAAAAATAAATAAAGTTTCACAGCTAGCCATAAGCAGGAGTCTTGAATCGTCACGGATATTTAAAGACACTGAACGTCAGAACGATCTTTACCTCTCCTATTGTCCAGTCCATCCGCAATCCATCCACAGTGCCACGCAAAATAAGAGGAGCCAACATCAGGTTGCAAAAAGGATGAATGAAAGTATCAGCCTCTGGACCCTGCTCTCCATCGCTATCATTTTACCTTTTACCTCTGGGGACTGCAGGTTTTCACAACTACTGGCTCCAGCCCTTGAGTCCCCATTGGAAAAACCAACCTGAGCATGCTGCTGCGGTCTGCAGGCATGGCCCAGCACTGCTGCCGCGCTGGGAACCGCGACCACCGCCAGCACTGTCACTGCTGCCCTTAGCTGCAGCAGAAGCAAACCTCCCGGCGGAGTTCAAATACCTTTTGTGGATTCGGTTTCCTATGGGTCACGCCAGCGCTGCAGGTCGGGGTGGTCCTGCAGGTGAAACGGACTTGGAGGAGGATGGTGATGCCAACCCCCAGTTCCCACCAGTGACACCCGACCGGCCACCTCCCGATGCGGCGGCTGCAGTCACGGCCATGGGCTGTCACCCACGCCTCCCAGGTGGGACTTTTCTGTTCTGATCTGGAGCTGGCACGTACCAGACTCGAAGGGACTCAGCCGCTCAGGCACCCGCAGAACGACTGCCAGGGTCCCGGTTTTGGCTGGGGACACGGTGCTCATTTAGATTTGCTAACTTAATACGGCTAATTTAGATTGGCAGCTGTGATTAAAGGAATGTGCTTGGATGCAGCCAAGTTCATCTGCATTTACCAGTTTGGAAATACTGCTACGAGACGAAACGGCGGCATAAGGAGAAGCAGACTTAAAACAGCTGGAACAACGAGGCTATGGCAAGGTTACCCACCACCACTGGAGGTGGGGTTTTTGGGATTTTAGGGAGTTTTGATGTTGTCTCTGACAGAATCCTCTGGACAAACCGCCCAGCACACAGCCCGTGTCCACACTGCGCTGGGTGAGCCAAAGCCAGAGAGACGCTGGTTCCCCAGAAGGTGCACACTGCCTTCATTGCCTACGTGGTGTCTGCAAAAAGAGGGACAGTCAAGCTCCTCATGTGACACTTGTGACTCATGCAAAAAAAAAGGCCCTCAAATACGAATTTTTAAATCAATTTTGCTGCCACATTTGGTAATTTGAGTTATTCAATCTGTCTATGAAAACTAACTACACATTACAGCAGGCTCCAAGGCTCGCTGCCACGCAGATGTGAAAATTGTGTCCCCAAGAGCCAACAACCCCGTCACCCCCCTGCACGCCATCCTCGAGGACAGCAGACCCCAGCAGCCCCCAGCGCTCCCCCAGCCGCGCACGGACCCGTCCTTTCCGGATTTCCCGAGGAGGCAAATCCGAACCAGAAACCTCTGCAGGGTTCTGCTGGGCGAGGTCTGGCACCGGGGCATGGCTGGAGTGACCCCAGCCCGTACGGGGCACTGCACCCCACAGCCCCCCACCCAGCACAGCCAGGGCGCCGGCATGCACGGGGCCCCAAAGGCACCCGACCGGCAGCGGGCTATGGAAATAACCACCCCTTGGTGCACTTCTACCACCAAACTGAGGCCATGTAAAGAGATAATGAACCCGAAATTTCTGCCTGGAGTTGATCCAAGGGACATGGGAACAGAGCGCCAGGTTTGCCAGGCTGAGCTGAGCGCTTCTCTTTCCCAACGTGCGGCTCACTGGGTTTTTCCCCCATCTTCTCCGGGAGTTTTATGATGCTCGGTGCATCACCTGCTGATGTGTGCCGTGCTACAAAGGGTCCTTTGCACGTTGTGAATTACACACCACGCAGCAGCGGGATCCAGGAGACGGTAATTAACTAAGGAACGATTTCCGTTGCATCCGACGCTGTTCCGGTGGTAGGTGCTGCACAGTCCCCGGGCCGGGGAAACCCGCTGCAGCACACCCGTAGCTGTTCGGAGACAGCTGCTAACGCGGCTCAGACATAATCTGTCATCACTAAGGTCATGGCAGAAGCTATTGCCTGCGCTTCCTACCCCTCCGGGCCTCAGCAGAACTTGTGATTTTCAAGGTCTTTGCAAATGCAATTTTGTGGTGGGAGAAAAAAAAAAAAAGTCTAGAATCTGATGATATTCACCTGCTGGGGATGAAGGATGGGGAAATAGCTGGCACCAGTCACCAGAGGCATCCTGCGGCCACGCTAAAACGGGTGCATGTAGATGAAGACGCTGCGATGTACGGCGTAGGAGCTGCTCAAACTGCTTAAGCAGAGAACAAGGAGCTTCCGCCTCCCAAAGGTCAATGCTTTGTAAACACGCCCCAGTGTTTTGCTGAATCGGAAACAAAGTGCTTAGGAAAACAGAAACACATCACCTAAGAACCTCAGCCGGAGGTTTCCTGGGGGGCTGGAAACCCTTTCTGGGACCGGGGCCAGGACCAGGGACCAGGACCAGGGGCCAGGACCGGGGCCAGGACCAGGGTCTCTCACCCCTGCAGCGTGCACGAAACCCCCCACGGCCCCAAAGCCCTCTCTNGCGTAGGAGCTGCTCAAACTGCTTAAGCAGAGAACAAGGAGCTTCCACCTCCCAAAGGTCAATGCTTTGTAAACACGCCCCAGTGTTTTGCTGAATCGGAAACAAAGCGCTTAGGAAAACAGAAACACTCACATCACCTAAGAACCTCAGCCGGAGGTTTCCTGGGGGGCTGGAAACCCTTTCTGGGACCGGGGCCAGGACCAGGGACCAGGACCAGGGGCCAGGACCGGGGCCAGGACCAGGGTCTCTCACCCCTGCAGCGTGCACGAAGCCCCCACGGCCCCAAAGCCCTCTCTCAGTGGTGAGGATGGACATCTCCCGCTGCCGGCAGCACGGAGCCCTCGGCTGCACGGTGGCTCCTGCTGACGCCTGTCCAGCTCATTTGTTTTTGAGGAGAACACACCGCTTTGGTTCTTTGACGGCTGTAATATTGCTGTAGGATGGAAAGGGTTAATCAGCATGGGGAGGCATGCCACGGAGAAATACCGCAGCCCAGCCTTTGTCAAAGGGCGTCAAACACTGCCAGAAATGCAGCTGCACCCCCTCTAACCTCTGGAAATTGCAAAAGCTCCAGAACACGGGACGGTGCTTGCTCCAGGGCCTCCCTTGTGTACCCGATGCCACCGCAGAGGCGGCCAGATGCGCTCCAGGGGTGACATCCCCCCGTAAATCCCGAGTGCAGCCCCGCGCGGGCGGCAGGCTGGCTAATGAGCTGCTGCGCTCCTTCCTCCAGCCTTCAGCCGTACACGATCGCGTGCAAAGCGATGCATCCTGGGAGGCAATTCTTCTCCCGGTAATGAGGTCTAAACTGGCAAGATTAAAGTGAACAATAACAATTATTTTAATTAAAGAGATTCCTAGAGAAAGCAGAACTGGTATCAGTAAGCCCCGGACTGCGCCGCACGCCTGGCTGACGTCCGAGAGCAAAGCTCCCGCCGCCCTCACCGCGGCACCAGGGCACAGTGCCGAAAACAAAGGGGGAGGCGTCCCCTGCCCCAGAGCTGGCGGGGGTCTGCGCCCCTTCCCTGGCACATGCAGAAAGGGGGGAGCAGCAGGGGGATTCCTGGCAGCAGGATGCAGCAGCAGCGAGGCTGCAGATCAGCCGCCTTTCTCCAGACAGAAATGCGACGACCACAGTGCTGCGGCACCAACAGCAGAACTGCAAACCTGAGCTTCCAGCAGGCAGCGGATGCTTAACTCAGCAACGACTGGCGGCGAGGAGGGCAAGGCAGGAGAGACAAATGGAGTGAAGGTGAGTGTCCCCACGCTGTCTGGCCCAGACGAGGGCAGGGGACATTGTGCCAGCCCCCTCCCTCCACCTGGGGCCATGGAGCAGCACTGGCAGCCCTAGCCCAGCCTGGGGACATCCCAGCCCCAGCCCAGCTTGGGGACATCCCAGCCCCAGCCCAGCTTGGGGACATCCCAGCCCCAGCCCAGCTTGGGGACATCCCAGCCCCAGCCCAGCTTGGGGACATCCCAGCCCCAGCCCAGCTTGGGGACATCCCAGCCCCAGCCCAGCTTGGGGACATCCCAGCCCCAGCCCAGCTTGGGGACATCCCAGCCCCAGCCCAGCTTGGGGACATCCCAGCCCCAGCCCAGCTTGGGGACATCCCAGCCCCAGCCCAGCTTGGGGACATCCCAGCCCCAGCCCAGCTTGGGGACATCCCAGCCCCAGCCCAGCTTGGGGACATCCCAGCCCCAGCCCAGCTTGGGGACATCCCAGCCCCAGCCCAGCTTGGGGACATCCCAGCCCCAGCCCAGCTTGGGGACATCCCAGCCCCAGCCCAGCTTGGGGACATCCCAGCCCCAGCCCAGCTTGGGGACATCCCAGCCCCAGCCCAGCTTGGGGACATCCCAGCCCCAGCCCAGCTTGGGGACATCCCAGCCCCAGCCCAGCTTGGGGACATCCCAGCCCCAGCCCAGCTTGGGGACATCCCAGCCCCAGCCCAGCTTGGGGACATCCCAGCCCCAGCCCAGCTTGGGGACATCCCAGCCCCAGCCCAGCTTGGGGACATCCCAGCCCCAGCCCAGCTTGGGGACATCCCAGCCCCAGCCCAGCTTGGGGACATCCCAGCCCCAGCCCAGCTTGGGGACATCCCAGCCCCAGCCCAGCTTGGGGACATCCCAGCCCCAGCCCAGCTTGGGGACATCCCAGCCCCAGCCCAGCTTGGGGACATCCCAGCCCCAGCCCAGCTTGGGGACATCCCAGCCCCAGCCCAGCTTGGGGACATCCCAGCCCCAGCCCAGCTTGGGGACATCCCAGCCCCAGCCCAGCTTGGGGACATCCCAGCCCCAGCCCAGCTTGGGGACATCCCAGCCCCAGCCCAGCTTGGGGACATCCCAGCCCCAGCCCAGCTTGGGGACATCCCAGCCCCAGCCCAGCTTGGGGACATCCCAGCCCCAGCCCAGCTTGGGGACATCCCAGCCCCAGCCCAGCTTGGGGACATCCCAGCCCCAGCCCAGCTTGGGGACATCCCAGCCCCAGCCCAGCTTGGGGACATCCCAGCCCCAGCCCAGCTTGGGGACATCCCAGCCCCAGCCCAGCTTGGGGACATCCCAGCCCCAGCCCAGCTTGGGGACATCCCAGCCCCAGCCCAGCTTGGGGACATCCCAGCCCCAGCCCAGCTTGGGGACATCCCAGCCCCAGCCCAGCTTGGGGACATCTCAGCCCCAGCCCGGCCCAGGGACTCCAACCCCGGCCACCCTCAGCGTCATCCTGGAACTGCGTCAGCAAGCAGCTGCGATAACAGACCAGTCATTACTTTACAGCAGGACAAAATGCCCACCCCGTCAGTATATTAGCTTCTTAATTGCTTTCTTGATCAATTAACCATTTACTAAATTGGCGCAGCTAACTGAGGAAGAGTGCAAACACTAACCTGCTAGAACACTGGCTGCTGCACAACAGTAACGGCGGCACGTGCCGGCACGTCTGCCCCGCGGGTCCCTGCACGGCGAGTCCCCAGTGACACGGGGTGGCCCCAGTGACACAGGATGGCCCCGGCACGGGGGGCTTTGCTCCCCATCCTCTGGGCTGCCTCTGCGGGGCCACCACCCCAACAGAAGGCTTGCACTGGAAGCGTTAGGCACAACAACAGCGAAAAATAATTACAATATCCAGGGTACTGAGAGCAGCATGAACGCAGAAACAAACTCATGAAACTCCAACGATCCCCACGTAATTAACGCTTCGATTCACAAACACAGCACTTTTTTTTCTGTTTCTTCATGTGCGCAGTGAGCCTCCCCCTGAAGGAAGGAGAGATCTTGCAAACTGCCAGGGACTCCTCCGCTCCGGCGTGCATCACCGTCCTCGGGACACGGCATCAGGAAAACCTGCATCTGGAGAATGTCTCCCGCAGCGGTGGCAGCTCAAGGCGCTGGACATCTGGTGACACAGCACGAGGACACCGAGACAGTCTGCCTGGCACAGGGGAACCAGCACCAGCCCCAGCTGTAATCCAGGAGCTCAGCGTTCCCAGGGGGGGGCCAGAGCTGGAAGGTCAGTGCCACAGAGCAGGGAGAGGCAAACGGAGCAAAACGGGAACGAGGAGTCGGGGAGGGTACAGGCACCGTCAGGCAGGACCAGCGGCCAGTTACTGGCCACAACGGACGTGTCCCCTACGACGGAGGACGGACCCACAGCTCACGTGGGACTAATGGAACCAACCGGTGCCATGTCACACCACCGCTGCCACCGCCGGGCACAGCCGGCGTGCCCCAGCACAGCCACAGCCACCGCCGGGCTCCACACGGGTCA
This sequence comes from Syrrhaptes paradoxus, assembly GCA_013400615.1. Classification (NCBI taxonomy): domain Eukaryota; kingdom Metazoa; phylum Chordata; class Aves; order Pterocliformes; family Pteroclidae; genus Syrrhaptes; species Syrrhaptes paradoxus. Next base: position 6,431 of record VZTO01019983.1, on the reverse strand, counting down.
CGGGACCCCGTGCGCCTTGTCTGCAGCGTGCCCCGATCTCACGATGCGCCCGAGTTTCCCGCTGCGCTGTGCCGGCAGCAGCATCCCGCTAGTGCTCCGGTGTGTGGGTGAGGTGGGACGGGGGGCACCCTGACCCCTGCATGGGGTGATACGTCGTGCCACGTTCTAGGGCTTAGGTTCAGGGTCTCACCCTTCCACCGGGAGGGTTGAGGTCTGCTGAAGGACTGCCAGAAGGAAGCGACCCAGGAGCACCCAGGCAGACCAGGGGCTGGCGCGGACACGGGGGAAGCGCCGGCTGTTTCTGCAGTGGGACTGGGGCAGTGTCTTGGGCTGGATTAAAAGGATGCCAAACTCATTATTGCTGTTAATTCACATATTCCTCAGTCACCCGCCTGCCCTGGAGACAGCCACGCAGCGAGGAGCTGTCACGTGCCAGAAGAGGACGGAGGTGTTGCAGCAGTTTGGCTTTTTGTTCCCCACAGTCCATGTGCTCCGCCAGCACCTCCGCTGCCTTCCCCTCTCTGTGATCTTCAGCATCATCCACAAGCTGTTACTTGCACTTATTTTCTCTGCTGATTTTATCGTAACCCATACGATTAGAGTGCTTTGATATAATGCTTTGCTTCAAGATCTCATCAGAGCAAAACACACCGATGATGCCCCAAGGCCACTGACTTCACCGCAAACTCCTGCTGCCCTGGGGCGGGTGCCCTACCCCACACCCTGCTCTGCCTGCAGCTCCCCGGGAAATGGCTGCTCCAGGTTTTTCACAATCATCCCAGCACACGGACAGCCCTCCAGCAGCGACAAAAGTAAGCGGACGACTGCTTCATCTTTAATCCAGGACATAAGCTCCTGATGATGGGAAGGAGCCTCCAGCACATGAGGGCACCCCCCCACAGAGGGCAGAACCGCAGAGTTTGGCAGGACCTCCGGGGACCACCTCGTCCATCTCAGCTCTGCGGAGGCGGGTGAGCTAAAGCTGCCGGAGATGTGTCCCAGGACGTCGGGTACCTCCCAGCAGCAGGAGCCTTCCAAAGCGGGCACGAGGTGAGACCCAGGCTCTGCCAGTTTGCACGGGGATGCTGCATCTCCTGGCACAATGATGTTTCTTCCTCAAAAGCTCCATTTCTGGATTTCTACTGTTTGTCACTCGTCTTTTAAAAAATAAAATGCTTCAGCTCTTGCCCTCCTGGAGTACAGCTTTACATGGTCGTAAAGCTCAGAAATTGAGCAGAAAAATGGGGTAATTATCCCTTATTTACTTTTAAAGCACTTTGCTTCAGAATTGTTTCATATTGAGTGGAGTAGCCAACACTCAAAAATGCCAAGTCCTGGAAAAGCTACGAGTAATACCGGGTTCCCCGCACCAGTGGAAACGGAGCACGGCTCCCGAGGCACAGCTGGAGACGTTCCAGCGGGTGCCGGGGACACGGACTGTCCCTCCCTTCTGCTGACACCGCGCTCGGTGTCCTGCATTTCCACAGGAGCCTTCAGGGGAGGCATGGGGAGGTTCAGGACCCCCAGCCCCGAGCCAGCCCCACGCTCGGGGGGCTGCCTGATGCTCGCTGCCCCAGGCCATGAACCCCCAGCCTCCAGCACTGGAAATGTGCACTGCCAGCGTGCGTCCCGGTGATAGCGGGGTGACAGCGGGGTGAGCCTGGCTAGTGCAGCAGGGACACAGGGATTTCCAGGGATTTGGTTTGTTTTCTCTTTCTGTTCTGCTCCCCGCTACTCCCCCCACTGACTGTCTCTCCCACACACGCGTGTGCCAGCAAGCCGTGCTGAACACGTGGGGACCGGCACTGTCACCACCGCTGCCTGCCGCACGCACCAGGGCTGTCACGGTGACTGCCCTTGCACGCTTGCAGCACGCTTCCTCCTGCACGCTTCCTGCACGCCTCCTGCACGCCTGCCGCTGGCGTGGCCCCGAGCCCACGGCCACGTGAGATAGTGACACACACTGCTGCTCACCTACTGCCCTTGCCGGCTAGAATGAACGCGTTTGAAATGAATTAAACGCTGAACAAGTCAGAGAGGAAGGAAGGAGGGTCCGACACGCGGGGCTGTGGCGGCGGCAGCTCATTAGGCATTTGTATCACAGACGAGGAGCCGAGAGTGATACTGGGGATGACTCAACGCGGCAGCGCAGGAGCACGACTGCAGCTCTGTGATTTATTAATAGCTGTGCGGTGGGAAAAACGAGCTGGGCAATCCCCCGCGGCCCCCCGAAATGCGGGGCTGGGGGCCACCTCTCCCCAGCTCCACCATGGCTTGGGGAGGTGGAGCTGGAACAAGCACAGACCAGAGCGGCTTCTGGAAACCACGCAGGTTAAAACGTGATGGAAATATGCACAGAGAAGCACAGAAAATGCACTGAGCTTGCAGACAGGCTGGGGGTGCCCGGGGGACCCCACACAAGCCCCCAGCACCGGCAGCGGCTGCTGCCCCATCCCCTGGGGGCTTCACAGCAACACCCAGCTGGGTGCCTGGTCCCAGTTCTGCAGGGGCTGACCACGACGCTCTGCTCCGAAACACTCATTGGGGAGTGCACCCAGCCCGTGTGTTTAACCTGTGCAGGAAACCACCTCCTGGCTCCATCTACGCTTACAAAAAGTCAGGGAGATATTCACGCTCCCATCGCACCCAGTGCAACACCCAGCGAGCTGTTTGTAGCCGTGTAACCACCCCGGGATCCGGCAGGCACAGCTGACCGCCTGTTTTGGCTTTTCCATCCCATTTCCTCTGGTCCCTGCAGTAGAAAGTCTCAGCAGAACATCCTTGGGCTCCCACAGCAGTGTTCCCAGTGAAAGCCCGGCTTCCCGAGGAACTCCGCACCAGTGCACACCAGTTCTTGCCAGCAAGCAGCAGCCCTGCCACCGGAATTCTCCGTCACCACCCACAGGATCTTCCTGCTGCACCTGTCGAAAGCCGCGCGCACCAACACAGCACCAGCAGCCGGGGTTCCTGCCGGGGTCCTGGCCGGGCTCTGCAAACACCGCTGGGCTGGGGCACGGCGCCCGTCTCCCCAGGCCCCCCCATAACACACGCAATGCCACCCTGTCCTCTTCCTCGAGCCCCCAGCAGTCACCCACGCGGCAGCACAACTGCCCCTGCGCCCCCCCCCTTATCTCACCCGGTCACCCCCAGGGCTCAGAGCCCCCCAGCGCAGGTGGGACAGGACCTGGGGGGGCAGGAAGCCTGGCCCCAGCCCCCTGCCCACTCCCCAGGCTGGCCGTGCCCCCCGAGCCGGCCCCAGCACCCATCGCCCTGATCACCCCCACACAGCGGCCAGCAGCCCCCGCTGGGGGAGAGCTCTGCAGAGGGGCTCTCACAAAACCAGCTCAAGCACGGCAGCAAACCAGCGCTGGGCTTTACACCCAGAAACCCCACGCTATTGCATTTTCCTGCTCCTGAGGTGTTGCCGTACCCAATACTATACAAATACGCTAAATGCTGACTGCAATATCGGCACTAATTGCGCAGATTAAAAATGCAAACAAGCCTAAGTGAATAAAGTGAATAACTGTTTAAACAAAACAGCTTTTAACTAATCAAAACATTTTTATTGAACCGGAATGTCGTGGCATTTTCAAAACCAAGTGTTTTTGCAACATCACAACACAGCGCACACGTGAAGGGATTTGCTTTGACGCGTCCCTGTCGCTGGGTTTGCTGGAGCAGCACGTTCGGTGTGGCCGGGCACCGGCCGTGGGCACAGGACGTGTGGCAGGACTGTCCCGCTGCCCGCTCTGGGTCACTGGGTAACGGCTCCGGAAGGGCACGGGGAGCCGAGACCCGTCTGCCGCAGGGAGCATCTCTGGAGGGCAGGAAGCCAAGGGGAAGGGAGACGGCCGCAGCTGAGGACCCTGCCCAGGCACCTGCTGCTCTCCGTGCCAACCGACGTGCGACTCGCACAGACGCGTCCCTGCGGGGCCACGGCAGCCCTGCGGCAGCGGGACCGGCACCGCCACGGCCAGGTCACGGCACGGCTCCCCTGGCATCCTGGGACAACCCCAGAACGTGCACCCCCAGCTGCCGTTCTCCTTTTTACTTTTGTTTTAGAAGCAATGCCGATTTGAAAGCTCAGCACAAGTGGCTGTTCAGGAATGTCTGCCCAAACGCCGAAGCCCAGAAAGCATGGGCTGGAGCGAGGTGCAGGGGCTGGCGCCAGATCCCAGGAATGCCCAGCCGGAGACGGTGCCGCTCAGCTCGTCCCCTCCGACACACTGCCATGGGCATGCGTGGCCCCGGCCGAAGGACCCTGTCCTGCGAGGAGTCACAATGCCATGTCACCTCATCATCAGCCATTAAAAATTTTGGTTTTTTCTGGATTGTTCACTTGTGCTGTCAGGATTTATTTACCACTCACTGCTCAAGCCTTGCTCTGAAGAGAGTCATCATCTTTGCTTTTGGCTTTTCTGAGCGATGCCCTACAACATTCGCCCGTTTTCCCAGCTCCCCTGGGGGGGAAGGTGATGCCATCCCTGTTCTGCACATGGGATCTGCACTCACAGAGACACGGGCACCTTCTGGTGGCACAGAAGGCAGGACAGGTCCCCAGGGGGCAGGACCAGGCGCTACGGGATGCTGAGGTTCACAGGGCGCGTGACACCAGTGATGCTCTCCCTCCTGCCACGGTCCTGCTGCGGATTTTTAATGGGTATCAAGCAAGGAACAGGCAAAGCCCTCCCCAGAGTAAGTCACCGGTGTGTTTTCCATTTTAAAATAATCTCAGGAACTGCTGAAGCGCACTGAACGAGATTATGAGATGATGCTCAAAGGTCCCTTCCAGCCCAAACCACGCTGGGACTCCACGCACCCAGCAAGACAGACCCCGGCTGGAGGCAGGCGACCGGCACCCGGAGCTTCAGCCACACGCAGCCCAAACGCTTGACGTAAAACATCGTTGTGATCTACTGAAAATACCGACAGGACGTGGAAAAGTGACACAGGACGAAGCGTGAAGGAGGACGCAGGTACAGGGTGCTGCGGCCAAAACACACGAGTGGGGTGATGGGGAGAGGCTGCCACCAACAGCTCCATCCAACAGGGGGGTCGTCAGCGCAACACACCAAAGGGGAGCTGGGGGGCACGGGGAACCGTTCCAAGGCTAAGCCGTCGTAGGCTTTACCAGGGACTGTGAACATAACTCATTCCTCCCGCCGCCCCGCTGCTGCACAGCCTACAGAACTAAACGAAAAGTAAACCAACAATGATTTACTCCAGCTGGACGATTATTATCCTACTGATAATATCCTGCAATCGTCGCACGACCAGCCGAGGCCAATTCTTTTCTTAGTCACCGTACTCTTACACAAACATAGTAAATTAAACCATCTAAACCCAGATGGGCATTTATTAGGGTTTCCTCCACACTCTCCTGAACATCACTTGTGGACGTGAGTCATAAAACATTCGCTGGGTTTTAAGTTCCAAAGTTTAATTTAATGTCGAGTAAGACTGAGTACGAAGCGCAGATCTCTCTGGGAAAGAACACCTCTCCAGTATTTAGGCCTGGCCTGTGAGCTGGTAAATCAAAACGGGATGCAGTGAAATTAGCTGCTGAAATGATATAAGATGTGCCACGTCTGCAGCAGCCTCGACACTTCAAAGTCACAACCAGGGAATCTCAAGGAGATAAAATATTTTCACCACGATAATGAACGATGTGCACCGGCAGAACACACGTAATAAAAGAAGGACAACAAGAGATGAAATGGAAATTTGTTTTGCAGAAGCCAAGAATAGTAAATGATTTATATGCACTTATTTTAATTTATTTTCAGGCCAAGTGCAATTTATCTAAAGCCATCAAAAATTAATAGGCCATACAGAAAGGAGTTCTAATAAATTCAAACTTAGGGGCACACAGCAAGCATGTCTCTTCTCAATTGCTATTAGCACTTAACTATCTAATTAATCCGCCACGTTATCTCGCCTGGAAGCCAAGCAATCCCCTCCACGGGCAGAGGGACTGACGGCGGTGGTCCCTGCGGCCCCGGCACAGCCCTGGGTGTGGGGAAGTGGCAGGGCAATGGGGGAGGATCCCAGGGGGTCTGTCCTGGCAGGACCGAGCTCTGCCCGCCTCTCCCCACGCTGGGTCAGAGCACCCACCGGAGAGGATCAGGACCACAGCACAGGGGCCGATGTCAGACCTCTGTAGGGGACAGAGCTGCCAGCAATCCCTCTGCTCCGTCTTTAGATCCAAAGGAAATCAACAGGCACACTGAAAGGAGTATCCTCCTTCACCTACCAAGGACGACAGTTTCAGTGAAACGCTGGAACCCATATTTTTTAAAACTTCAGATACATCTGTCAGGGCTGGGCAATTTCGCCCAAAAGAGAAACTTTCATTGTGCCATAAGGGAGAAACTATTTTTGCAATTTTCCCTTTGGCTCAAAATCTGCTGCTGGGATTTTTTCAGGAG
>VZTO01019982.1:0-19646 GCA_013400615.1 Syrrhaptes paradoxus | reverse complement strand
CAAACCATTCTATGATTATATGGATTTCTGCTAGAAGCATTTTATAGATTCTGTGGTCTGCATTTAATGGATGCTCAAATTCCTTTTGTTGAAATGTCTATAATACCAGAGAATAAATTATTTGGTGAGTATGATAACCTGATTTTCTTCAGCTGTCTGACCTTTTACAAATATGTGTGTGGGGTAGCTCGAAAACTGTGCTGCTTGGAGAATGCCTGATAAAGTACAGTAGACATCCTCTTCTATGGAGGGCAATTTGACATAGTATGTGTATTCTGCTGAAGTAAATATTTTTTAGATAATATCTGTATCTGGTCATAACTTCTGTGTTTGGCTAAATTTTTAGTGATGAGTATGCCTTTAGGATTTCATTTCAGCTTGGGTACCTATGATTGCATATATCACTTGACAACATACATAGTGGGTTGTGCTGTTTAGATGCACACCAAGTTTACCTCTCAGGCACTACGAAAACCCCATACAGTGCATTCTTGTTGTGCTTGTTGTCTGTGTGTAGATAATGCTGTGTCTGTGTGCAGCTGTGGTGGCTGTGTGTTTGGGACTTCTGGAAAAAAAAATTTCTGGAAATCTCAGTGTGTTACAGAGGCAGAGATTCTATTTTTTTTTAGACCTAAGTAGTCTTGTTGGGCAGTGATAGGAGTCATGAAATTGCTGATATGTTTTAGCAGCCATGTGAGCACATAAATCAGGACCAGTGTCAGCATCTTAGGTTTGAGGGGTTTTCATATAACTGCATGGGAGGGTGAAAAATCGCTTGATTCAGTAAAAAAACCCAGAAAACCCCAAACCAAACCCTACTATGAAAATACAGATAATAAAAGTAGGTAAAAAGAGAAATATTATTTTGAAGGGGAAACCAAAGACTGTATCTATTTTTTTTTAAATAAGCTAAGCTTGATATCTTATTTTGCCTTTTAAAAATTAATTTAACTGTATATTAAATGAGATGGAAAAAATAAGGTTTTTTATTTTGAGATTAAATGTCAGGTTTCTTTGGGAAAAAAAAAAAGTAAGTACTCTATTAAATGTTACCAAAGACAGTGATATTGTTTTGGTTACAATGTAAGAAAGAAAGAAGAGGGATTTGAAATAAAACCTAGAAGAAATATGATTTCCCTAGAAATGTTTAGAGGAATTTACTTAATTGCAAACAGGAGTTTGACCTGGAAGTGTAACGTTTTGACCTTTTAGCTGTCTGGTTTCCTAAATGTGTTGTTTTGCTCTCTCTAAACTGTGAGAAAATCTGTTTTACACATTTTTAACCCTTGCATTCCCTAAAAGTCTCAATATAAAAGTCCTCAAACTATCACCAGCAGTCCAAGAAAAACAAAAATTGTCATTACATTTTAAGAAAAAATTAGACGTATGTGTTGAACATTGATGTCCTTTCATTATAACTGGAAGTAATCGTGGGTGTAATTTCAAGGTTAAATATGAATAGGAATTTCTTTTAACCTTTCTATGTTACCTTATTACACAATACTCCCTTTTGTGTTCTTTGTTCTTAAGTTTCATTATCATATGACAAAGGTAGAGAGAAAATACAGATTTTTAAATAGCAAACATTTTAATGGATTTATTTATATTTGGTATATTTTTATAAGGCTCTACAGAAATCTATCAAGATAGAGATCGAGGTCCAATTCCTGCAAAAAGTTATGCATACTTTCTTTGTAGAAGTAATTCGGTGAGAGCAGTTACGTGCATTTGATTCACCATTGAAGGTAGTAGGTATGTTGTTTTTATTACACAGAGTATTTCTATTGACTACAAAGGCAGAATTGACAGACCGTAAACAAAACTACACCAGAAAAGCTTTGCAAGGCCCAGGCTTTAATTTATTAAAAGCATACAGAAGCAAATAAAAAATGACTGGTGCAGCAAATAGTAAAGACTTCTACTTGAAAAGAGAAGGAAAAAAAAGTCCAACACAATCTTGAACTTGCATTATGGGCACAGTAATGGAACTTGATGTATTCCATAAACTTCAGACAGGTAAGAGATACTCTAATGCAGAGCAGATTACATTTATTCAGAGGGAAACATTCTACCTTTTAAATATTCACTATACAAATCCATCAAAACCAAAGCTGTTTATATGAAAAAGCTTGCCTTCAAGAGGATAGAGGGTGACAGTCTTGTATTTGTTTGCAGACTGTCTTTTTCTTTATTCTTTTAATTAAGATATTTGGGTTTTTTTTCTGTGTGTACATGTGAGTCATAGGACGTGGGCAATCTCTGTCCTTTTCTGTTGTCTTCCCACGGTACAAGACAGGCTCACAGTTTTTGGTCTTAAGTATAAAATACCTTAAATTTGCTATTGAATATTGAGAAAGGGGATGTTCTGTGTACTTTTTTTAATGTACTTATCTGTTACACTGATGCCAGAAATTACAAGATACTGAAGTGCTTGACTCAGTATTAGAAGGGACCACTTGAACTACACAACTCAGTACCTCAAAAGGGGTTGTAACAAACTGCTCATTTTAGGTCAGGCTCCAGCTGTTTGCACCACAACCAGCACCTGCTTCACTGCTAGAGCTGAGTGGCACTGATCAGATTATCGTAATCATGGCTTGTTCTTGATCTTGGGGGTATCGTCTTTGCATCAGAGCTTGTGAGAGCAGAAAGAGAATGACATTTATTTGAAATAGAGCCCTTCAGCACTTGACTAAATTACGTTCTGTTTGCCAGCATTTGAAAAGCAAAAACACAGAAGACTTCATTTTGGTGTCTTTCCACTTATTTGCTGTGCTCCAGAATTTTTTTTTTCTGAGTTTGTTTTAAACCTAAAAAGAGCCTGTTGTGTGAAAAGACCCATGGACGTCTGGCACAACTTGCTTTCTTCAGTCAACAGTGTGAAGCACTTGCTGGTTCAAGTCCACACGTGTCTCTTAGAACTAATTTTCTTTTGAAGTGTCCTCTAAATGACAGGGTAGAAGAAAAGAGTCATGACCATCAACATCCACCTCTTAGCTCCACTGGGCTCTCCTAACAGGAGTCCTCAAAGAAAGACGAGGTTATTTATTGCTGCTTGATATCAGGATCAGCTTTGAAGAAACTGCCTTTTCACATTTATGCCATCTTTTTAAAGTTCTGATGAAGATATCTGCTTCTAGCTTTTCTTTCCCTTTCGTCTCCCATCATGGCTCCATGGCAGGCTGTCAGGCTTTTTTCACCAAACCCACAGGTTTTGTAGCCATGTGATGCAATATATTCCTAATATTCTTAGCAACCCTTGGCTAGAGACCTTGCTATTGGTCGAAGATTAAAGTCTTGTCAGCTGTGGGAGCTATAGGGTTAAAACCTTTTCCTCTCAGAGAACAAGTTTTGCAGAAGTTATTTCCTATTGCCAGGGAAAAAAATAGAGCCTGGAGACCTGTGAAGGGTTTGATTGACTTTACTTGAAAATCTTTCAGCATCATAGTATTGGAACCCACAATTATGTTGTTCTAATGAACAATAAGGGGAACCAGTCCATGTCTATTAAATTCTGGAAGGCTCATTTCCACATTTTGGTTGAGTTTTTGTGCTAGAAGAGACTTTGCTTTGTAGAGATTCCTGACATTTAAAATACAAAATCCTCCCTTTCAGATATTTCATAGCATCAAAAAAATTCCATGAAGCTCATGGATATCCTCAAGGAATAAACCACAGAAACAGTTAGGCTGAAAGGATGTATTTTTTGAAAGAGTCACGTGCTTTAAAGGTGATTGTATGCATTCCCTAGTGCCCTGGAAGTTGGACTTGTCACCAACACAGTCTGTGTTTCATTTTAGCTAGAATCTACCTTTTATCACTGTGAGGAATTCAGTGCTGTAAGTGACATTGCTCCATTTGGATACGGATGTGTCTGGCCAGTTTGGGGGAGATGCTCAGCTTGATGTGCAAATGTGGTATCAGACAGTTTTTAACTGTGTGACTCTTTTGTGGCTATAAAGCCACTTCGAAGAGACTATAAATTCTCCTCTGCTGCAGCGTTTACCACAAGGTTTATTTTTCAATTCTCTCTGCCTTCTGGCTGGTAGCAACAGATGCTTTTCTCAGCCTTTCTCAGTTGTTGGGCTTGTTCCAAGTGGTTAAAGGACTCCAGGCATGTCGCTTCCCCTGCAATACAGTTGATATGTTCAAAACAGTGAAGGTTCATAAATAGCTTTCAGTTCATGTGTTAAAGCCCCTCACATGCAATTAAGAATATGGTCGTTGAGTCTGAGAACATCAAAAGCTGAAATCAAATCTAGTCTCCTGTTAGAAAACAGTTGTCTCTGGTAATGGTGCACTGACCGTCAAATATATTACTCTACATTTATCTGCTTGAATGCTTTAGCAGGTGGTGCTATTATTGCTTATACATATTATGAATGGGTATTGAGAGACTGTATTTTAAGAGATGTTTTCCAGGACTGGATCAGCCTGCCTCTCCATCTCAAATATTAGTGAGGAGAAGATGGTCTTTTTCCTTCAGAGCTGGTGTGTTCTCAGGACCTCCATGCTTTTTTCGGGACCTCTATGCTTTTCTTCTCGGTTCTTTCCTCCAGAATACCCATGACAAGCAGATTAAGAAATGCCTTATCCTGGATCCAGTTTGGCCAGTGTAGTTCTGATTTCAGAGTGAATTCCACACTTCTGCTGCTGGAGGAGAACACTTCAACCCTACTCTTGGATTTCATAAAAAAGCTTGGTCCAGTTTCACTGTTAATAGCTCATATTCTGAAGGTTCCAGACAGTATGCCTTGACCAGCTATCAATGTTCTGATAGCAGAGGGGATTCTGCTAGGCATATCTCATCCTGTCTTGATCAGATTAATTTAAAAGTTAATGCCTTTCTTCCATTAAGGGCTCCTGTTCCCTGATAGGAACTGGATCTTGTCCCCACATCCTTCATGGGACAGATCTCTCACCTATTTGTGTTGGCAACTGGCCTGTGTTCACAAGATTAGCAGACAGAAGGATAGCACTAATACTAATAAAATCGTGAAAGAGTTTAAGCTGACTGTAAGGCACCCTGGAAAAAGACAGAGGCAAACCACGTCACTGAATTTATTTGCAGGCATAAGAGTTTCCAAGATCAGCCCTTGCAGCAATACTCACTCAATACTGCACTCAAGTATTTTTTTTTTAAGTCCATACTTTATGTATATAAATTTAATGGCTGGAATGTTTTTTCTTAGGTATTAAATTTTTTTTTTTAAGTTTATGGACTTTATGTTGATTAGTACACATTTTCCTTTCCATTGCTTGTAATTGTCACTTGAAATAATGAAAATTTAAAACAATAATTTAAAAATTCTTTGAACTGAAGGCAGAATGGATGGAAAGAATTAATGCCATCCTAATGCCATCCTGAGCTGTTTCAGTTGTTCTGAAACCTACTATTTGGTGTATAAAAATTTGTACTAGGTGAAGATGCTTGTTGTCATTAACTACAAAGTTGATTTTTTTTTTTCCTTTATTTTGGGGGGGAAGTGCCAGAAAAGGCTCAGGAAGTCTCGATATCTTTTCCTATCTGCTGTCTTATGTCTGCTGTCCCTGGTCTACCCTAGACTTAGACTTAAATTTGCACACCAACGTTTACTTTTTAATCTCTTCAAAATTAAAAATGGCAACCTATTCTGGAGCACATGCTATGAACATGAACATTTGTTTTGGGGAAGGAAAGCTGCATGATTAACAGTAGGTTTAAAATAAAATGTTGAGTTTTTGTTTTGTTTACAAATGATCAGGAATTTGGATTTGGTGGTGAATAATTTTAAGTACAGAAAAAGCAGTGTAATAATATGTCTGTAGAGCACTTTGAAGATGAAAAGCTCTATATACTGTAAACATTATTACTAGTATAGCTTAATCTGTGTGGAATAATTAATCTGCCATAAACCAAATGTAAATTTTTTTCAATGTACAATATAGTGTTTCAGAAGGTCTAATGCATGTATGTATTTACTTTCATATTGTAACATAAGAAATTAATCCTTTTATTTTTTAGTATCTGTGTGTTGCAATGCTTTCCTTTGTTGTTAGTTTCCAAATGTAGAGGCAGTCCTAATCCAGAACAACCTGGCAGAAATGTGAAATGTCTAGGCTGGGAGGAAAAATGGGTAGTTTTTTTTTAAAAGATGGTATAGAAATCCTGTGCAATGAGAAATGGGTGCCTGTCAGATACAGAAATGTTTGTGGGACAATTGGCCTCCTTTGGCTTGTACTGTGACTTTGGAGAAGACTTGACTGAATTCAGTTAGAGCCATGCAGGTGCCAGATTGCGCTGGGAAGTGAACACCTGCCAGGCTGCTCCAGATAACTCAGCAGCTCAGAGGCATTTTCCCAGGCTCCCAGATGAATGGTCCGTAATAGCCGTGGGAGAGGGCTTCCCACTGCTCCGCACTGTACCACAGCCTCTTCTTGGCAGCCTTCTGGAAGCACAAGTCAGCTTGGCTGTGACTCCTTTGGAAAACAAGTGTTGCTGGATAGTCTTACAGTAGAGATTCAGTGTCTGATACTTCCTCTCAGTGTCATGGGACTATGAAATATAACAAGCAGGGCAAATTACCTTTTCCTTAAAAGGCAATACTCACTGGTGTGTATTTCACCTGAAATTTAACTGTGGCTTTTCTAGAACCACTTATATTTGGTCTCATTTTGGGTTTCAGGGTCTGGGATTTTTTTTATTGGTTTGCTGTTTTTGTTGGTTTGGGGGTTTTTTTTTTTTGTTTGTTTTTTGATCTGGATATGATGATTTAGATACACAGTTTTGAAGTAAGAAAAACAAAACTCCCAAGTAGCTAACAGTTTTTGGTTTTTTATGCTTCCGTGTTGGTAATCTGCAAATGAAGATATGTCTGTGTTGCATGATGAAGGAGGACATTGAAGATTGAGCTGATTGGGTTTGCTGAGTGTAAGATCAGTGAAATTTCTCTCAATATTACTGGCTGCAAAACTGTTTATAGCTCAAGGTTAAAATTTCTGTGTTGTGCTTAAAAGGAGTTAGTGTTGGATCATTTGGTACCTATCACTTGGTCCATTCTTCCAGATATCATGAACAGCAGCTTTTGGTCCATGCTGAGTATACACTGGCCATCTTCCCTGGAGCATAATCCACAGCTTGCCCAAAGTCAACATTAGTATAAGCTAGTATATAAACAGTGTTGATGGTGGACAAGTCTGGAATTGAGAACAGACTTAGACTCATGCTGAGTAACTGTGTAGAAAGTTTAAGAAGCTGCTGAGGTTGTCAGATAAGGAGGTTTTCTTGTCGGTTTTATTTTTTGTTTCTTATTTCATGAAGCAGAATGGTTAATTGGATAATATATTTCTCTTGAAGGAAGCAGAAAGAGGATATCACATTTTTTATAGTTCTGCAGTAACTCTGGTAACTTTAAAACCAGGGAAGTTTTGCACACTCCCAGCTGACTATGGATTAGATCAGATGTCACGTACAAGAGGGTTTTAAAACATTTGATGAGCATAGCTATGTAATACTTTCAAAATATAGGTATATTGAATGTCATGCATCTTTAAAATTTTCTCACAGTTAGCAATAAGTGACAGCAAGTCATCTGTTCAGGCTTTTTCAGCAAAGTCAAATAGTAGATGGTAATGGAAACTAAAATTATTTTCTATTGTTAGTCCCTCTGAGCTGAGCTTATTAGCTCAGGTGTGACTTCCTGTGAAGGCTTTATAAGACTTTCAGACTTGAGCTGACACTGCAAAAATAGCGTAGAGGTGTCTTGGTCTCTTAATTATTTGTTTTGTTAGGTTTGCGGTACTTCCAGAGAACAGTAGCTAGCTGAATCAAGGGCCTTTAAGAGGAATTTAAAACTTCGTTCAGCCTCTAGTCAGTCAAATATGATAAACACTTAATCTATCAGAGAATACCAGGATAGCATGAAAAATAAATGAGTGAGTGTACATGTCACTGATCCATAGAAGAATTTCAGGAATGAAGTATTATTTTCTGTTAAAAGCAAAAGATTCATACTTTTCTTTTTTAGCTCTTCTCAAGAAAAATATATCTGGAATATTCCAAAAACATGGAGGTGGAAAGACTCTTCTAATAATATTTACTCTCTGAAGATTTGTTTGCAAAGTTGTACTTTTATGAATGTTACTTTTTCGGCATTACGGAGCTCACAGGGGAAGATGCTATTATCACACTAATAACTTATTTATATACAGGGAAACTTCCTTGATTTGGCTAACCCTACTAACAATGCTAAAGAATTGTGGGTGCCAAACTGGAAATAGCTAAAGGTAATTTTCTTTAATTGTGCTCATAAATATACAGTTAATAAAGCTGGTGGATTACATCCAGATTTTTCTCTAGCTCTCGTAATTTTTAAGGGATGGTTCAACTTGCCACATCTTGACTTGATCTCTGAAGGGAAGTCAAATTTTAGGTATCTTCCTGAGGGGAGGGAAAAAAGATGGCTGATAAATTTCAAAGGGATTGATTGCGATCAATAACTATAGTTCTTATTGAGAGGTGGTGCTGAACAACACTTGATGGTGAGCTGGAGATCTTGTACAGGTAGGAGAGTTGTAGTCTCTCCTGTAGTTGTGCAGAGGAGGATGTGCATTTTGGAGCTTTTACTTAGAAATAAGGCATGCTTTGGCATTTGCTAAGTAAAGATTGAGACTGGAACAAACAAGCTTTCCTTCTTTTTAAATTGTTGGATTAGAAGAACAGCAGTAGCACTTGATTTTCTAACTTTTCTCTGGTAGGTGCACCCAGGGTATCTGGCTGTCTTGGAAGGAGCAATATTTTATGTTTATAGGACTCTAGTCTGTCAGACTAGTGACCGTGACACTACGCTATTAAGTGGATTACATCTCTGATCACTTAATTGATTTAAATTTATTTCTGTGGTTGGATACCAGAACTTGGTGGTTAGTAATCTGTTTAGATTTTCCCTTGTTTCAGATACTGATTTCTTGAGACTTAAATATGAGCAGTTTCTTTTAAAAAAAATTCCTTTAGAGTTACATTTTCTTTTGTATTCTTGAGCTGCTGCTTTCTCTCAATCCTATCCTTGCAGATGTGCAACACTTTGAGACCAGAATGCCCAAGATACGCTTACACTTATTATTATCCCTTTGTTTTATGTTGCAGCCAGCAGTTTTCACATTACTGCCTACTTTATGAAGAGATGGGTTAATCTCCGTTGTGCTGTAGGGAAACATTATCGTGGTAAGAAATCAGTTTCTTATAATGTTACTTAGAATTTTAGGAACATAAAGTAATGCTTTGTCAGATTTTGGGCTACTTAATCATAACTTCTTTCAGAGCTTGATTTTTTTTTTTTTTTCGGAGGATGTCTGCTATAAAAAAAAGAAGTGTTTCTTAAACATTTGATGGATTTTTTTTTTTTCTAAACCTAATTTTAAATTTGTGTATGCCTTGCCCCAGGGTAATCAGCTAAGCCACACCAAATTTTGTAAGTATGATGAAACTCAGCATTTTACTGAGTTTGCAGAGTGAACCAACCAGAGGTTGCAGTATGAATCACTTCATTATGGCCTGAGTGTCTTGTGACATAAACTGTACAGTACAAGTGTATGCAAGGAAAGGCCTTCATTCACCTCGGTTCTATAAAAACTTTGCATAGGTGATGTCATTGGACCAGATCTTTTTTTCATGTTTTCTCAAGCCAAGGTGCTCTATAAGGGAGTGATATGAATCCTGTCTTGCCAACAGCAATAAAAACGAGCTATAATGATAGCTGCCCTTTATGTTGAGCTTTTTGTATCAAAAAAACAAAGTAAAATAAATTGATTAGGTGCCATTAAAAATACTGAATACTTGAATTGATATTTTAAAATAATTTCGTATTTTTATAGGAATTCATTATCTCTCTTCAAATGCCAACTAGTTGTTATTCTAAGTTAGTATTGGTTGAAGAGACTGAAGTGTTGATTTTAAATGTTTCATCAAACTTGTTCTCCCAGCCTCCTGGAGGAATAGCTAGAACAGAATAGCAGAGTGTCTGCATTGGTGTCTCAGCATTGGTTTCTGTGTATTAAATTTGAACTTCTTTTAAGCCTCAGTGAATACTTAAAGATACTTTCATTTTGTTAGCCAGCAAGTGAGGTTGTTATAAAATGTAACAATAAAAATGTCTAACAGGAATGAACTTGCCCTGCCAGTGCTGCCAAAAAGAGAGGCTCTGATGCTGCAGTCTTTTAAAAGCTTGCTTCCAAATGAACTTCCTAACAAGAAATGAAGTTCATTTTTGCTGGGTTTTGCTCCCAATAAAGAGCAAAATAAGCAGGTATCCTAAACAAACAAATAATTTGGCACCAATGTTTCCTTTCTGTAAGATACACCTAGGACGGCACAAACAAAAACCAGACGTTGAGCCTAATAGAAGAAGAATCTTGAATACTTTAATCAGTCATGCTCACTCAATACCTAAATTAAATTTACCTAAGAGGCTATTATTGGAACCTCACATAACAAATTCAGTCCTTGCAACAGTTGTCCAGCTTTTCTTTTGTAATCCATTTGGAAGATGTCTGTAGACTGCTCACAGTTTGAAAACCATTGTACTAGATCTTTGAGGGTGGCTTTTCAGTTCTTGAGGATACAAGCAGTGAAAGAATAATCTGGACATAAGGCACAACATGAATGCTTCCTTGGACACAGTTTTGCCAACAGTTGATATTTCTGAAAGGATTATGAAAGGTTAATATTTATTACCAAGTTATAGTAGCTTAACAAACTATTATGCCGATGCAGATGCATCTGAGTCTCTGTGTATGCTTTTTCAACAAATGGCAAATGGAAGGTAATCTGTTTCAACATCCCCATCTTCCTTGGTAATGATTAGAAGAGTTGCTGCTGGTACGCACTCGGAGGGATTGGTCAGATAGTAATAGAAATAAGCTGTTGCTGAAGGAGCAGTACCTTGTAGAGAGGCAGTCACCCATATGGATGACCTGATTGTCACTGGCAAGTTGGGCCCATCATGCCTGTACTCCATCTGTTGTGAGGAGATATTCTACCAAAAAAAAATCTGTGAGGTCAACCTCATGTTTTTTATGCATGCCTTGTCTCTTTCTTATCGCAGAAAATAGGGTGGTTTTGAAGTATAACAGACTTTAAAGATTAGTAATTCTCTTTTTATGGAACCAAACCAAACATAAAACCAACAAAAAAGTCTGAGCTGAAAATACGAAGATAGTAAACTGTAAATAACGTAATATGTAAAATAACAAAATATCCAGTTATACTTTTCTCATATCATTGGGAGGTGCTGAATAAAGCTTTGCTTGGTCTGTTCTAATCTGAGAACCCTTCAGTTTTCAATTCTTTGTAAATAGAAACTTTGTTGTGTGTTCATAACAAACCATGTGATCTTGAGTAAAGTATGTAATTCAGTAGTAGTTACCCAATTTGTTTAATGACTTCAAAAATCACTGTAGTCAAAGTTTGAAATGCTTAGCCTTATGCTGAGTTTTTATGCCAAGTCCTGATTGAATATGTTGTGCTGTATTCCAAACATCATTTACAGCTTTTGTGATGAAAAGACTCATCACCAGAATAGAACAAAAGAAATCATCGTTAAGTGGTTTGTCTGTTGATTCTGTCTGGTATATTTGTCCAGGGGTGCAGGTGGACTAATTTGCAGCCATGACTATCCTCATGGGAACTAAACTTACTCTAACTTATTGATTTTTTTGGTTTAAAAAAACAAAACAAAAGGAGGGATGGGCTATTCAAGAGGGTATGTAAGAAACTAGTGGAGTGTATGAAGTGCGTTAATGTGCAATTTGGAAAATAAATTATTTTGTTTACTAAAATAACATGTATATTTCTTGTCATGTGTGTTTTTGGACGTGCCTATAATTTTTGTAATCTTCTTTTCAATTATTTTTGTATAGAGCTACGTGTGTTCCCAGACAAATGTATAGTTTGTGTCAGTAAACTTGAATCTAATCCCAGTGCTTGGACATGTGAAAATGGTTTGTTGGTATGTACAAAACTATTCCATAAGTTTTCCAGTTATTTTATAGAGGTAATATGAATGTTTATATATAGATGTAGTTATTCACATGTGTTGTCATCTTGCAAACAGAAAGTCACATTAACAGTTGGGCCATAGTATTCAAAAAGAGATCCTGAAGTGACTCTGAAACAGACAAAAGTGGTAATTTTTGGAAGCTTAGCATTTTTTGAGCCATATAAGGCTCAGACAAAAAGACCACCCATTTAGAAAGCTAGATATGATTTTAGCAACTTAATTTAAGGATTTTTTTTACCCTTTATATTTTGTCCTTGTAAAATTTTGCTTTCTAAAATTATACTGTGGAAGTTTTTAAATGCCCTTGGGTTTCTTACATGTTTTCCTACCCCTTATTCTGCAAAACAACTCAAATGGATCAGTGCTAGCCCTGCTGGGAAAAAAAAAATCCCCAAACATTTATGTAGAAGAAGGCACTGGTGTGTAGTTAAATGCCATAAGCAATTGTACTTAAATATTTCATCCTTGAAGGCTTTATCAGGGTCAAAGGCTTACGAATTTTATGCTGCAGTTAACTGCTGATTGTCTCAGGAGTACTCACATTGACCCAGGTGGCCTGCTATATGGCAGACAGCCTCTTCTGTGCTCACAGTAAGAGTCAGAATTACACGCAGAGGTCTATGTGTATTTTAGTAGTTTTTCTTAGATGTGTTAAAGTATATTTGAACTTTGGAAAAAATAAGGTTTTTCTTCTACTAATTTAACTTAGTAATTTTTTCATATCAAGTAGGATGTTTTTATACTAAGTGCAGATTTTATATTCTTGATTCTTAGATTGGGAAGTATTCTTAAATGTCAAAGGATCAAAGGCAATGTTCTTCTCAGAAACAAATCTGCTTTAGAAGTACTTTGGTCTTTTGAAAATTATTACTTTCTCAGTATTGTCTTGAAAGCTACTTAGATGCTCTAAGTAGAAAATCCTGTCTCTTCATTTTGACTGAGAAATAATTATCCTTTTTTTTTTAAGTATCTCTCATGAGATATCCAATTCCCTTCTTTAGTATTTTTAATCTTCCCATAAAATAAGAGAAGTTTTCTTTAGTTTCTTTCACATCATTCTGTCTAGTAAGGAGAAGGCAAAAGAAAAATATAATGATACAGACTTCAGCTTGACTATTTCAAAATTTGATCTGATCTGCGGAAACTCTTGGTTGTTTAAAAAGTAACTTTAAACATTTTTATGTTTAAAAAAATAAAAATTTCTTAGTGGTTTCATACCCTAATCAATAATAAAATCTTGGGACTTTGCTTTACTTACAGGCAATATGTGTGCATAGAACTGGCTGGAACAGTTAGTGTAGTGTGTTGGTAGGAGATGATACGATAAAGTTATCCCTAAGTCATCTTTCCTGATTTGAAGAACTAACAAGATGTGAACAGACTCTTGGGATATGTTTTGGAGTATCTTTTAAATTCTTGTCACTCTAACTTAAAAGGATCCACTCCAAATTGGTTTGCTGATCCATAATTTCTACTCCACATTAGTACTGAATTTGTCATATACTCCAGTTCATTACTTAGCCAAACTGGGGGAGTGTTTGATTGCCACTGAGATGTAATTTAAAGTTTTTGACACTCCAGAAGTAAAGACTAAGGATCTGCACTTTGTGCATGTACTTTTCTCTACACAATTTAGCAGTAAGTATGCTTGAACTCTAGACTACAAAAGACCACCCAGAAGACCTTTCCATTGAAATACTCCAGTGTATTCTGTCATGGGCTAGAAATGAGGCATATGGTTTGTTTTCCTCTGTATGTTGTTTGAGTTTGAATAATTTCATAATGTTGCATGCAAGTTGTTTTAAATGTTTAATCAGTTCACCGCCTTGGTTTTGAGGGCTTATCTGTGTTTTATAAAAGTAGTCGACTCTATGTTAATGGTGACTTTGTTACTTTTCAGTGTTGCTTAATGTCTTTGTGTTTGACTTAGTCAAGACTTAACAATATTTTTGTTGGTTTTTTTTTAACTGCTCTAATGCCATTTTACGGTTTAGGTCAACCTTTCATTCCTGAGCTCTGTCAAGACAAGTCAGGCTCAGTGCCCTCCTTTATAATTACTTAGAACCAGTTTTATGTCAGCCTGATAGAGACACTTGTCTTTCGCTCATTGCAACACTTTTTTTAAAATCTATCTTTAGCACTTCATTCTTTGCCTTTCTACTGCCTTTTAGGCTATTCTCTATATATCTGAAATAGACTGTGCTTAAACCAAGAGTTTCAAGGGATGTAGCCAGATACAAAAGGAAATTCTATGTCCTACATCTTAGAAAAGATCAGAATTTGATTGCTTTTGAGATATTCAGAACCAAAAACCTTAGCATCAATTGCTGAGAGAAGCAATTTGAAGCTTTCTGTGATACATCTAGTAAGACCAATAAAAAGGTGGATTAGGCAGTCTCTGTCAAATTAGCTTTAAGCATAAATTAATAAAATATTTGAGAGCACTTCTAAGGAGTAGAGCTGAAATAAAATAGAAGAAAATCTATTGATATGTAATTTTCTATAAGTATCTGTGGTCATATCTAAAAATCAGGCTGTAGGCAGTAATAATCATTTTGGAAGAAGGGAAATCTCTATTGAAGAAACAATACAGCAAGTTATTGAAAACACGTAAGCAAATTGGAAGTCTTAAAAAAAAAGATGGAAGAATAGCCTGGCTGATTAATGCCAAGTTTAAACATGAAAACATTGCTTCCTGTTTTGCCAAGCTATGTTTGTAATCTTAAGTAGTTTTATCTTGAAAATTAAGATGGTTTTGGGAAAACGGTAAAAGAGGAAACCCAGGGAAAAATATAAGAGCTCTGGAGAGATTAGTCATCTTTGTCAATGACGACATTTTCTTTATTATTATGTAGGGAGCTAAAATGGAAAATTGGAAATGGTTTATCTGAAGAAACAGTGGAAATGGGTGGAAGGCTTATTGGAGGATTTGAACATTTGAAAATGTGCTAACAATGGAGTATTCATTGATAACCACATTGGCTTTATACTAGAATCTATGAGAGGAAGCAGTTGTAAGGAAGGCATGAGGGAGGTTAAGCTAATGATGATATTGAAGTGGAAATTTGAAATTACTGTTCATGTGAAATCAGAAAAGAAAGTGGGGAATAGGAGATCCTGTTTCGATTAAAAAGATCTCAGGCTTTCCACTGAGCCTTGTTAAATTGCAGGGAATATTATACAAAAATAAAGATTATTTTCCAAACAGAATATTACTGTTATAAAACAAAACAAAACAAACACCGAAAAAACACAGTCAAACAAAAAAACCTGCGTAGGTACACAAGGAGAAGTGCTAAAAATATGCCTGGTGCTTTTAAATCTCCAACAGAGAAATAAAATCAAACTATTTTACCATCTTCTTTTCATGTCTGATTTTGTAAATTGTGTCATTGTAACATACTTCAGGTACATAAGATAATTATTTTTCTTAAACTCATAAGAGTGTAAATTATTTGCTTGGATTTTGATTATGCTGGGAAGAGGCTTCTGGTTCATTCATGAAGACAGGTACACTTAGCTGTAATTAACAGGAGACTTTCAACATTAGACTGTGTGCTGCAGGAACTGTGTGTCTGTTGGAAGGTAGAATGGAAACTTTTTTTCAGGGAGGAACAGTAGAAGACTTTATGTGAAATCTGGTTATCTTAAATACTTTAAAGACTTATTGTTAAGTGATATCAGATTGGGTAGGGGAAGAAGGACACCCTGTGAAATACAGTTGCACAATTTGCAGTGGGTAAATTCTAATCTTGATGTAGAACTGTGTGTGTGTGTGTATATATATTATCACAGTTAAACTGCTGTAATGGTGGGCTACTTCTGAAAAGGTCAGTCTACATCCCCTCTAGTTGCAACTATGTATTCTTTTCCTTTTTAGTTACAATGGACTGAGTGATTCTTCAGTCAAGAATGAATTAGGTCATTGACTTGATCCAGCAGAAAATGATTTATTTGTGAATTTTCTCTGGTTTTTATTGGAGGATTTTCTGTCACGTCAGTTCACTGAACAACTCATCCTGTACCCACAGAGTTGCCAACTGTGACAAAAAAATGTTGCAGGAGCACACAGCCAGGATTCGGATGAAGAGAGGGGACCACCCTTTTAGCTGATAGTCACCCCAGTTTGGAAGTAACATCCAAAACACACCTTAGTGTTACAGTTGTTTTAATACTTGTTTTGTTTGTGCTTTTTTATTTCATTGTCCTTTTTAAAATTTCATTAAATCTAGTTTTCATGTGTTTTCAGATAATGTGCTTAATTCTTTTCAGTCATTATAGGGAACACAGCTCGAGGAGAACAACTTTAATATTAAGATGTAGATTAGTAACTGTATGAGCAGCGTTCCCTACTTTTTTCAAAAACATAGAGAGAGGGAACTGTAGACTCATGAATCCTATCCAAATACCACAGAGTGGGAAAAGTAAAGAATTATTTTTCTCTTTGGTGAGTTTTCACTTTTGATGCTTCAAGCTTCTGTCATTTTTTTCTGCTCATCCTTCATATTCTGCTCAAGCTGATGCAAGACTGATGATATTGAAACATGCAGTCCGTCCTGCCTTTTGTCCTCAGTGTTGACCTGATCATAAAGAAGAAGGCAGTTTTACAATAATCCCTTTTGTCCCAGCTGTCTGCCTCTTCTTCTTGGAGACTACCACTCCTATAGTAGAGTTTGCCAAAAGGGCTGTGTGCCTGCATCTCATCTTGCTGCATATCAGAGTCTTGTGGATTCATGAAAACCAAACTTTTTTGGTTTTTAAGCTAACGCATTGAATTGTGGGTGGGAGCATCTGGGGCGTGTGTGTGTGTGCGCGTGTGTGCGCCAAATCTGCAGTGGGGTAGGAACCTGCTGCAAAAGGGGAGGAAGGATACCTGAGAGCGGTAATGTTGTGAATTGCCTCAGTGAAATTTGTCTGAACTTGTCGTAGTTTCTTCTTATAGCTTACAAACTGACTGATTTATTTTCTGCATGGCAAAAGACTAATAGCTGTCTGCTGTTTGTTATATTAATAATCCAGAGAAGTGGACAAATGATGAAATGAAATCTGACACAATTATTTTAATTAGTCAAGACTGGAGAAGGCTGTGGAGAATTTCAGAGAAACCTCACAGAGATGGGTAGAGGGGCGTCCAGACTGTAAATGAAAATCATCTGTTGATAAATGCACAGTATTTTGACTGAAAAGAGCAATTACAGTGTTCATGCATACTGCTGAGTGAATTAACAGTACAATCTTTGGAAAAAGGCCAAGACATTGCTACAAGGAACTGATGGGAAGATCTTTGTTCCATAGCATTATTTATCTGAAAAGCAAAAAGAATATTAGAGTATATATGGAATGAAATACAAAGAATACTCAATTTGTCTTAATGCCGATAAGTAAGTTGAATACATCTTAAATAAAAGATTATGTACCTCTCATTGTGCGAAACTGAGATGGAGGAGATCAGAAATAACAAAAAGTCCTGAAACTGCAGTATAAATGATTAAGCACATAAAATCATTTCCATATGATGCAATCTTCAAAAAGTAGGGACAAATTGAGTAATCTTTTACTGATTTTGGTATATGAGCTTCTTATATGAGTGGTCCAGTTGATTTAAATGTAGCTACTTAGCGTTCACAAGATCTCATTTGCCAAAGCCTTGTGGTTATTTAAGATATTATAATTTGTCATCATCCTTTCACCTCTCTCCTTTTCCTCTCCCCTCTCACTCTCTTGCTGTCACAGCTCATGCTAGTGGTTAATGCGAATTTGAGCTAAGAATCTTGACTTCGCACTGAATGATGTTCTCTCCTCTCTGCAGACTTTGAGAGGATGTACACCTCCAGCAAAGGTGTAGGGTGGAAGGCTAGCACGATGATGTTTAAACCTACAGTGAACTGCTGTGCATCTGATAGATTTTGATGATTCTAGGACTTAAAAATATTTAAATTACTTCATTTTTTTATAATAATTCTCTATATTCCTGTTGGGCAAAGAATATTTGACAGGGGTTTTTTTATTTATTGTTTTAAAGAGCAAGCTGTTCCTCAGCCTTCAGCAGAAATCTGTTACGACTAATAGGAATTTCATAACTTGACTGAACAGGAAGCTGAAATATATGATGGTAAAGTTCACGGAAGGATTTGTGAACAGTTTGTAATGATTTGAAGTTATTTGGAGGGACAGACACCCAGTGTGAGCTCAGAAATCTTGGGGGCTTTGGGAGTTGTGGTGGTGGTAGTGGTGTTTGTTTTGGAAACCAGGCTAAAACATTGGCCAGATTGTTGAACAGTAATTATCTCCTGGGCTGTGCAGTTCTGCCTACTTTACATATTTTGCTTCTGTATAACCAGGAAGATCAAGAGTATTAGTTATTCTTTCCAATACTTCCTACAGTTGTTAAACACTATTGTAATTGTATAAAGAGAATAGTTGTTTTAAAATTGATCTGTTCTTTTCCATACTTTTTTTTTTGTAAGAATAGAAGTTTTAAGTATATGAATCATGTTGTTGTATACATCGTGTATTACAAATAGTATTCTGTTAGTTACATCATATAACCCATGCTCTATCTGTAAGGATAAATAGAAGGTTTACTTCAGTATTACTGATAGGTGTTTAGACATCTGTACTGATTGACTTTGATATCCAGATATATTTAGTAGGCAGATACAGGATCCTCATGTCAGGTTGTTAAAAAGCTGTAGTACAGGATTACAGGGGTGCCTGGCTTTTTCAGATACTCATGTGACAGTTTGGTAGTAGATTCCTTCCCTCGTGGTTTGGAAGTTAGGAAAGGGGGTTAAACTCCACATTAATTGCTATCTTCTTATTTTATAAAAAAGTCTTTAAAGTATAAAACATGTATATTGTGCATGCATGCCCTCTTTTCCAACTACTGGAGGACGGAACCTTGAAAGGAAATCCTAGATAAAGATGCCTGTTTTTAAGACATCGGTTTTCTGTGGGGGAAAAAAAAGTCAGTATTAATATGCGTACCATTTTTCTTCAGTGTCATTGAAAAGAGTTATTTTGGTTGAAAAGCTATTGCCTTTTCCTCTGTTTCTTATCAGTGGACACTTTCTCTGAAGATAGAATCTGAGTCTTGTAGCATCAGTATATAAAGTCAGAATGATTAATAGCTCAATTACTTAACCTTAATTTTAGTCCTTTTTGCCTTCAAGCAAATACCCATAGCATGTATCATGTGCCTCAGTGTGTAAATAAATTGTTTGTTTCAGGAGCACCTTTTGTGGCTTTAGAAAGTGTTATGTATGCTATTGCTATCTGTGATACAGATAACAATGTTTTAAAAGGCCCCCCTGCAATTTTAGATTTTTTTTATGAGGTATCACATTTTATTTGTTTTATGTTATTTATAGATTATTAGGAATTTTTATATTTTCTATTATCTAGCAAGCGTACAAATGCAAATCTAGACAAAAAAATCCAAACAAAAGACTTAAAAAGCAAGAAGGCTTTTTTGTCCTCATAGAAGCTAATCTGATGATGTTTTGGGGATCTTTGGAGCATTTGGAATTGACAGGACTTATGTATTGAGTGAGAAACCTGGGTTCACACCTTGTATTTTGAGAAAGTGGAATGTGTATCACAGGGGCTTGT
>VZTO01019980.1:0-42946 GCA_013400615.1 Syrrhaptes paradoxus | reverse complement strand
AAAAGAACAAAAAAAAAAAAAAAACCAAAAAAAAACCACAAAAAAAACTATCTACAATGCTGACTTTATCTTCCAATGTCCTTTCACTGATTCTCTGTGCTTTCTATAGACTTCTCTCTTTCATTTTCATCTGTAGTAGATAAAGACAACTTAAAAGATTTAGGTATCTCTCCTCTTTTGTCACCACCATCCCCTTCAATATTTGCAGAGTTGTCTACTCTAATCATGCTTTTTCTTTAGAATAGGTTAATTATGCAGGTGCACAAGTTCATGTGAATTATCATTGTCTGGGTTCTTCTGGGGTGGGTTTTTTCCCTTTTTTTTTTTTTCCCTGACTAGTAAGAGGTTCTGTCTGCATTAATTGCCCTCATCACAGAAAAGAGCCTTACTGTTCTCTAGGAAAGGAAGTGCGCTACTGAATAAGCTCACAAGACTCTCAACACTGTCAGTGAAGAAAGTAACACAAAATGCATCCTCATTGCTTTGTAAAGCCTAAGTTTTCTCATTAATTCCTCTGACAGAAGATGAAGCCAAACTTGCACCGTTCTGTCATTTAGCTTATATGTAGAAGGTTTTTGAAGCCTTTCCATTGAAAGTGTCTTCAAAACAGCAAGTTACTATTCTTGACAGTTGAGTCTAAATAAATCAATAAACTTTTCTTTTTCCTCCTTCTGCATGCAATTCCATTTCAATGCTGCTTCTTTTGCCAGTTTTATACCCGTGACTTGCTGGATAATAGAATTAAATTCCGAGCTTTCCTGATTACAAAAATATATTTGCAATACATGTCTTCATGTGTATATCTACACATTTGCATATACAATTTGATTTAAGAAGTAGATGGTCTGAAAACTTGACCATAGCACTTCTACAACATTGCCCGCAATTTGGAAGCCTGAGGTTGCAGAAATCTTTTTTGTTTTTCCCTTAACCTTGTCAGAACTGCACACACAGCAGCGTTCTATGGGGTATTCCTCTTCCACAAGAGCAGATCCAGTGTGTGGTACTCTCCGAAAGAACCATACACACCATTTTTTAAATGAAGGCCATTCAGTACATGTAAGATAGAAAAGCTCAGCTGTGGGTCTCCATGGTTCTGCTGCATCCTGGGACACAGGCAAACAACTGAGTACCAAGCTCCACATCAGTCAATAAGAGCTCTGCTCCTTCCCCTTCTTATTTTAGCCTTAGAAGGACAGTTATAAGCAAATACAGAATTTGGCCTGGTAAATGTGCTCCCTTTGCCTTGTATCAGCACTCTTAACAGTGCAGCTTTAGGACTTTATTGCTACTATAGTGTCTTATTCCTAGTGTAAAGAGATTGACAATCAGACCAGGGTAAGTGATTTTCTCAATGATAGTGACGTGCACTCAGACTAGCTCCCTTTTTGCCTCATTTGCTCTGCGGAACAGGAATAAAAAATTTGAAATGTTCATTGCTCACCAAAATATGAGATTGCTTTGGATTCATCTACGGACTATCAATTTAGAAGAAAGAAAAGTAACTTTTCTGTTGTTTCTAACATTCACTATTATTTATAAAACAGACACATACTTTAAACTCGTGCAGGATCTATAAGCCCAGCTTTCAGTTCCTTTTTCGCATTTGGAGTTTTAACTGCCCTAACAATATAATGCCTTTTTTAAATTGTTTTTTTAATATTTGGTCACAACTATTTCTCAAGCCTGTTTGTTCTTTGGTTTCACAGAAATACATTAAGCTGTGTTTTCCTCTGAAATGTACAATGGGTAAAATGTAAGTAATCTAATAAACAATCTGGAAAGAAGTAACAAAAAATGTCAGACTCCCATTGGAAGTCTTAGAATTGCACGACGCAAAAGTAGACACAGACAGCTACTAAACCTCATGTAAACAATTCCATTAAAGTTCAGCAGCCCATGATCATAATAAAATCTTTCTGGTTTTAACCCATTAGGAGATTATGTCTGGGCATTACTAAAACTAAATCACATTTTATCTTCTGGGGAAAAAGAAATCACTCATATGTGTGACCCACATATCCAAGCACTACTTCACCTCAAGGAACTCCATTTTCTAGACTACTAGAATGATGATCACTCAAAGCAAAACAGAGATCCATTGCATCTGATTATTTTTCAGAGGTTAGAATGCTCCAGAATATGAATGTTGACTGAATTTTTAATATTTGTTTTCAGTGATTCCCGAATACAATTTATTCAGTCACAAATAGAAAGACAGGTTGCTCAGGTGCCAGCCAAGTGCTACCGCCAGAAAGCCAAGTAGGTACAGTCATGGCCAGATATAGTCACCTGAAATTACAACTCTCATGCCATACAGTCATCCTCTTTCATAAGCAATCCAGAGTATTTTCTTGCCCTGGCACCACAGATTTTTTTATTTCCTGCTATTTGAATTATCTTTATTATCACTTTCTCCTCTTTTTTACAGTGCAGCAAAATATTATTACTCGTACCCTACCGAAGTACAAACTCATAATATTATTCCCAAATATATTTTTATCTAAACTTAGAAAGGGGAAACAAATATTGGTTTCGGTTAAATCAGCATATGAGCTCATCAACTGATGGAGCTGTAATTAGACTTTTGTTTCCCCACTGTTTCTCTAAACAAACAGTATTTACTGCTGGTCCTTGCCTCTTTTATCTGATCAGAAATCAAATTTTTCCTTATCAGCTTCTCCAGACAATGCAACGTTTTTTTGTAAGAAATATCAGTTCTTTAAATTGAAGCATATTTTCCTATAAACATATACTATAAATATTTGCCTAACCATTCTTACAGGGCACAGTTTGTGTAGGCTGCATTCATAAAATACATCTTAAATAAGTGATAAAGTGCAGCTAAGACATTTTGAAAAGTTTTATCTGTGTATGTTTTACATAAAGTAATGTAATCTAGACATTAACCTGTTAACACCACAGCATAATATTACAGGTCATAACAGGAGTTGCATAATAAGACAGGAAGTATTCCCAATTTGTACAGGAAAATAATGGAAATTGCTAGATAGGTATTTGCTTTCCCATCTACCAATAGTATATATTTGTTAGTAATTCATCTAGAAAAAAAATCTGAGACTTTGTAGCCACTTTGCATGAAAAACTATAAGCATGTTGTCATCTTAGAATTTACCCTTTGCTAATTAGCATTAGTAGCCATGATTGCTTCAGAGAAATATTAAAACCGAGGATTTTTTTTGTCAAGTTTTTAGCAGATCCACTTTTGCTAAGCAGTAATAGCTTTAGCTATATTGTGCTGAGCTGTATCTGCTTGTATACATGAATGATTCTTGATCTTTAAACCATAAGCCACGTACCAGTTTGAGAAAGAAATTTTCAACAGAAAGCTCACAAAAATACTAATTCTGTGAGAAAAGGTTCACTGAGGTAAGGGAGCCTCCATAAGCCAGCCCTGGACTGCAGCAGTTTATCTTAATCCCTGTTTGCTTCTCTCTAAATACTGGAAGCAGAGCAAGAACTGACAGTAATTGTTCAAGGGATTCATAACTTCTGCTTTATGAATTGGTAAAAGATTATTAGCAGGGAAATAAGAGCATGAACAGAATGCAACAGCTACAGCAGATGAGATTAATTATTCTTCTGGTATTCACTGAAATTGGATATCCACCTACAAAATCAATGGAAGGTGATTGTTCCAAGGATTAATAAAATGCTATTTGAAAACTACATCAGAGCTACTTAGTAAGGCTTCTTAATATCTCAATTACAAGATTTCCCTGTTCCATATGCCAAGAAAAGAAAGAGGGACACAGTCTAACTGCCAGGGCATGGAGGCTTTGGGCAGGAAAGCAAGTGGCTTGGATGTATCTCTCCAATGCCTTCCCTGTTCCATCTCACGTTAAAATTTATGAAATGTGTTAGGCATTGCATTGAAAAATGCGAGTGTTGAACTTCCAAAAAAAAAAAATCAACTCCACAGTAGACCGTTCGTAAAAAATAAAATATGCAAAGGAGGAAAAATGGTTATTTTTCCCACCCATCATGGATTACAAAGATGAACAGGAGGAGAAAAAGCTAAAAGACAGATGTTCGTGCTGCTGTTTCTCTGGACTTGTCCTATCCAATGTCCTCTTCTATTTGTAGAATTCTGACTGCCATTTTCTAAAGAAATCTTTTCATATGGCTGAAGATATGTATTTTTAAATACGTTCACTACAAGACTTCCTTGAAATAACAGAAATTATGTTTTCTGTGAGTAAGTTTCTGAATGTAACAATTAATTTCTGATTCCAGGAGCAGCTAATGCACAAAAACATGAGGAATGAGAATAAAATTAAGTTTTTAAGAAGGGAAAAAATTCAGTACATTCAGTACTTTCTGAATGCAAAGTACAGAGAAGATCAAGGCATTAAGATGTATGTCTTGCAACACTCCGTTCCACCCTGCCCTACAAATGTCTTATACATACTACACATACACACGTAAGAAATTATTCAGGAATCTTGCACATCAAGCCGGTGCAATGGCTGCTCTTTAAAGCATCAGGATTACCTATCACTTCCCACACATTTATAACTTACAATTAAAACCAGATTGCAAGTCAGATAAAATTATTAAAATGTGACACAGCTATGAGAAGGCGTTTCTTGAAGAGCCATGCTAGCAGTCATATGCCAATATGACCAAGTCTAGCGTGAAGCAACGCAATTCTTTGCTATGACATAAAGAAGAGCTACTTTCAGAACTAGATTTGGGCATTTGCTAGTATAAATCACTTGGAAAATAACTGGGATTTTTGACCTTAAAAGCCTCTGGCAAAGGAATTCTGCTGTCCATGGAAAAAAAAAAAATCATATTGTGTTGACCGTAACAGAAGCTTTCATTTTCTGAAGGCCCTTACCGCTTTTCTGGAAATCAGTCTCCTGTCAGCTTTCATTTGTACATCAGGAGAAGAAAGTAACATATAGATGGATTAATAGGTTCATTTCCATAAGAACTGAAGGGAACATTAAATTCAATTTTTTTTTCCTCTCTCTTCATTAGAGAGAAACCTGGAAGTTTTAAAAGGACAAGTCAACATAGTATTTTGCAAATCCATGGAGATGTAATGCTTCTCCGAGTACAAGAGACTTTTTGTTTGAAAGCCTGTGTAAGTACAGGGAGAGTCTCCAATTAACTTGAGCAGCTTTGGGGCTGGAAAAGACTAAGAAATCCCAGTTGTATTGGGTCTGGCTGAGAAAGCTGTCTCCCTAGCATTCCCACCCCACCCCCAGTAGGCTGGGGATTGGCAAGATCTTGGGAGGGGACATAGTCAGGACACCTGACCCAAACTGACCAAGGGGATATTCCATACCATATGTCTGTTCAGCAATAAAAGCTAAGGGAAAGGAGGAGGCCATTCATTAATATGATGTTTGTCTCCCAGAGCAACCACTACAAGTACCANATTTTTTTTTCCTCTCTCTTCATTAGAGAGAAACCTGGAAGTTTTAAAAGGACAAGTCAACATAGTATTTTGCAAATCCATGGAGATGTAATGCTTCTCCGAGTACAAGAGACTTTTTGTTTGAAAGCCTGTGTAAGTACAGGGAGAGTCTCCAATTAACTTGAGCAGCTTTGGGGCTGGAAAAGACTAAGAAATCCCAGTTGTATTGGGTCTGGCTGAGAAAGCTGTCTCCCTAGCATTCCCACCCCACCCCCAGTAGGCTGGGGATTGGCAAGATCTTGGGAGGGGACATAGTCAGGACACCTGACCCAAACTGACCAAGGGGATATTCCATACCATATGTCTGTTCAGCAATAAAAGCTAAGGGAAAGGAGGAGGCCATTCATTAATATGATGTTTGTCTCCCAGAGCAACCACTACAAGTACCAAAGCCCTGCTTCCTGGGAAGTGACCGGATGTTGCTTGCTGATGGGAAGTAGAGAAGAAAATCTTTTGTTTTCCTTTGCTTCCAGACACAGCCTTTGCTTTTTTGCTTTATTAAACTGACTTTATCTTGACCCATAATTTTTTTCCATCTTATTTTCTTCCCCTTGTCCTGCTGAGGAGGAGAGTGATAAAGCAGCTTGGTGGGCACCTGGCATCCAGGGAAGATTAACAGAGTTGAAACAAGAAGGACATGCAGCGAGGTGTGGGCTATATGGGGTTTTAGTACTTTTTGGTACTTTTAGCCTAAGCTCCAGAAAGATTGAGAATAGAAATTAGCCCAAACAAGGAGGCATAAAAAAGACAAAACAGAAAAAAAGACATGTCCCCATTCTGTTATCTTGTAGTGCCTAGGTGGCATAATGGACCAACAGCATGGAAACTAGGAGCCCATGCAAGGAAAATAGGATCAAGATGCTATGCTGCTGACAGCAGTGCAAACCTTTATTCCCCCTTTATGCAGTGAGTTAGCACGGCAGGCTTCCCCTGTTCATTAGGGACCAAATCAAGACACTTCACTGTACTTACATTAGCAAATGGCACTTTCATTCACTACAGAGTATCTACATGGCAATCAAATTCAAAACAGAGGCTTGCCTGTAGAGAATTATATGTTGACAACCTTTAAAACTACCATTAATACTCAGTCTTCACCAATATATTGCACATTTATTGCACAAGCAGCAGCATTCTTGAAAGAATTAATAATCTTGCCATGTGCAAATTGGAAATAGTGAAGATAATCATTATGCTACAGCATAGCAACATAGAAAGCTTAAAAAAAAAAAACACACTAAAGAACTATTTGTTATACGAATTGTCTTTTTACACCCTTCCTGGAAAAAATAGAGGAGAAAAGAAAATCAGGGAGCGTTCCTCTTAACAATATATTCATGTACATGGGAGTGTTTTTGTGCATAGAAAAAAAACTAGTCCTTTATACTTTTTGTAGTTTTCTATTTCTGTCCTTGAAGTACGTGAGAGATTGTACATATTTGTTAACTCAGACCTTAACAGCATTACAGAAGCTTCACTTCAGCAAAACATTTTTTTAAACTTTTTTTTTAAATTATTTTTCCAAACATCTTGAAATTGCATGATCAGCAATCAGGGTCTTCAAAGATGGATATGCATTCCTCAGAGAGGCAATATCTTGCACCAATAGAAACTACTGTTCATTTTTATACACAGAAGGAATAAAATGGTTCTCATTCCAAAAACAAGTTATCATTGACTGTTCACTGTAACAATGTTACCCTAGAAATAACAGCAGTGTATTCATGTATAATTCAGCAAAAATGTAATTAATACTGTGCAAAACCAAACAAAAATAGGATCCAAGGAAACATGCCTACTGCATTGCCAGCTCAGATTTCCCTTGCAGGTCTGAAATACAAAGCATTTCTCACTTGAGTTTCCAGCTGGGCCCATTTCCTAGATGAAATCTAACAATATATTCAAAAGGTATTATCATAAAATCCCAGAATGGTTTAGTTTCGAAGGGACCTTAAAGGTCATCTAGTCCCACACCCTGCCATGGGCAGGGACACCTCCCACTAGCCCAGGTTGTTCAAAGCCTCATCCAGCCTGGCCTTGAACACCTCCAGGGATGGGGCATCCACAGCTTCTCTGGGCAACCTGGGCCACTGCCTCACCCCCCGCACAGGAAAACATTTCTTCCTAATATCTCAGTCTTCCTAATATCTCATCTCTTTCAGCTTATAACCATTACCCTTGTCCTGTCACTACCCTCCCTGATAAAGCGTTTCGCCATCTCTCCTGTAGCCCCCTTTCAGCACTGGAAGCTGATATAAGGTCTACCCAGAGCCTTCCCTTGTCCAAGCTACACAGTCCCAACTCTTTCAGTTTGTACTCATATGGGAGGTGCTCCAGCCCTCTGATAATTTTTGTGGCCCTCCTATATCTTAGAAATTCTGTATTTCCGGTTTCCAGCTCTAATTTGAGTCACCTTTGCATTAAATACACTGCAATTTTACATGTATCAATCTTATTAAAGTAATCCCATACTTTGGATGGACAAAAGTCATACAGAGAGTGTCAGTGGAGAAGAGCTAAAAGATTGGATTCAAAATAGTACAAATTCAAGGCCTAGAACTGACTTTCCCAAAGACTGTCCTTCATGTGCATAGCCCATTAAAAAGCTGTTTGGAGTATGAACCAGAGCCTCAGTTTTGATTCAGTCCTTTTTCTCATATGTATTTTCCCCTCATCAGCACTTTTAATTCCTAAGCCATTCAAGACTCCTATTGATGGTAATTACTTTCATTTGTTCAACCACTTCATTCTGTTGAAGAGTCACCCATCCATGTCCTCTGACCCAGCACAGGACCTCTCACCAGGCCTTGCACCCACTGCACCGTAGGGATCTGTGCATTTGTGCCAGCACGTACGCTGCACGCACACCCCTCGTCTCCCGGCAGAGCCTGTATCCATCCCTCACAGCGCTTTGGTCATGTAAACTGCCATCTCAGTGGCAACACGGCCATTGGTTGAGCACAGGCTTTGAGTTCTGTTTGTTTCCCTGGTGTATAGTAGTGAGTGACCTAAGGGGAAAAAAAAAAACAATGCAACACCAGCTAACAGTTTTTAAGATCAAGTGACCAAACAGGACTAGTTCTTTTTTTATTGTAGACTAATTGTTGGTTTAGGTCTTAAGTCCAGCACTTCGCTGACAGTTTTCAGAAACAGAGGTTTTCATTAATCCTCACACTGTTTTCCTGAGTTACTTAATACAGAATTCATTGTGTATGAGTAAGAAATTAGTTTCCTAGTTATGTTCTAATTTATATTTTTTCAAACAAGAACTCTACCTGTCATGAGACTTCCTCCTGTGCCTGGCTTATAATTAAGATTCTCCCCCAAAACTTCCTTAAGGACATTTAGATCCCAATTATTCTGAATAATTTTGCAACTATAAACATTT
Organism: Syrrhaptes paradoxus; assembly: GCA_013400615.1. NCBI lineage: Eukaryota > Metazoa > Chordata > Aves > Pterocliformes > Pteroclidae > Syrrhaptes > Syrrhaptes paradoxus. The sequence goes on along the minus strand of VZTO01019980.1, from coordinate 34,109 downwards.
CCATCCATTCCCTCAGGACATTAAGGATCCAGCTACACCTACATATAGGTCTCATTCTCCGAAGTGTTCTTTAAATAGCCAGGCATATGAATACAGAAGCCTCAAATCCCAAATTTATCTCTATCTCTGACCTTCCAGGGACAGCGGACTAGTGCACAGGAGGGGAGACCCAGCTCCACACGGGAACATGTGATCAAACAAAATCTCCAAGATATATGTGCAGAGTCATTGATCATGGGAAAATTGCACAGAAAATAGCTGCTGCTCAATGCCACTGCCGAGGTAATGGGCTTTCAAATGACACATTTTTCCTACCCCATATGGAGAACCTTCCAACCCCAGGACAAGCACAGCCCTTGAGCAAACTAGCATGGAAATAGCACAATTTTACACAGAGATTAACACACGTGCTGCAATCAAAAGACTACAGAAGAGGGAAAAGGAGAGGATTGTTAACACTTCATTGTCATTTGCCATCTGGCTGAATCTAACAAAGAAGGTTTTAACACAATGTCAAAAGTCTACATTTAGTCACTAAAAGACAAAACTGAGGACCTCTCTAGAACTGCAACGAACCCCTTTAAGTTCCTCATGACAGAAGAAACAAACTTTCTTTTTACTGTGCCAGATAAGGTGGTTAAGAATTGTTCATTCCAAATGTCTGGTAATGGACTGCATATAACTGCTTCCCTTTTTCGAAACCAAAAAAGGTAAAATGATTTCACAAGGATAAAAGGCAAAGAAGAGGAAAGTTTAAGTGTACTTTTAAAACATTTTTTTGCTTTGAACTTGGAGATGTTTTGTGTGTTCAGACAGTTTATGAGCTGACAAAAAATGGTCTAAAGAGAAAGCAGCATAGGGAGAAAGAATAAGGAATTTTTCTCCAACATCTAACTGTAACTTCATTAGGAAATACCAAAGTAACACTCTTAGAAATAAAGGAACTGTCTGGGTCATGTGTGTCTGTCCTCTACTCTTCCAAGAAACCATGTCACGTACTATTATTCAAGAACTTGAAAAGATCCATCTTCAGCTATTCTGTTTTTTTTTTTGCTCTCAGTTTCTCTCTTCAACACTTAACAGTTTTGCTCTGGAAGTAACACTTTCACTTTTAAATGTTGATACCTTACAGTGTAGCTTTTAAAATGTGAAAAGTACAGTTTATCTAAATTTCCATCTCATCTTAAGCAGAAAGATACTGAGAATTAATCTAAAGGTGTTGGAAGCTGGGGGCTGGAGGCATCATTTCTTCAAAGTTTGCTGTTTGCCATGAGAAGAAAAAAAAATTTACTTTTGCAGTATCCATATTCTAAAGGGAGACTTTTTTTCCCTCCCATTAAAAAAAAAAGAAAAAAAAAGAAGAAAGTTGTTTTTAGGACTGTTCTAGTAATGAATTATTCTCTCTACTCTGCAGAAATTCAGACAACTTACCAGAAGTGAGATGTCAGGATTTGTATGTCTAATATATTGGAGCAAGTTAACCAGGAGATGACTACAGAAAACATTACTGGTAGCACTACTGAAGATAGGAAATCGGTATTTCCCATTATTATACAATAAAAGATGGATCAGTAATGACACCTTCTAATAGGGGCATTAGCAATGATTCCAGGATACTGATGCATTCTCTGGGAATTAAAATTTAAAAATACATATTTGGAGTCAAACTTTACCATACTTTAGCCGGTATGGGAAAAGCACATTCAGAATTGATCTTAACACCAAGCAGGAATGTAAATACATACTTAACATCCTTCATGGAGAAATACACATGGAAGTGCACTACACAAAAAATAACTAACAGGTAGGTGTAAATTCATATTACCAACCACAACAAGTTATAACATACCTGAAGTCCTATAAACAAGATTTGTGATCAGATCACATGAAAAGGTCAGAGGTTCATGCACTGCCCAACTCTTCCTAGGTACTATAACAAATAGTGCTTTCCCGCAAAAAAAATAAAATGCAGGTCTTACTGAAGAGGACTGGACCTTTCCAATGAGCACTCTACAAATGCATGATCAGTTGCTCATTGACTTCAACAGTACATTGAATGACCCATTATGAGGCTAATCAGAGAAGCATCATAACAGGACAAAAGCATTCCTTCCTTTTTCACAAGGCTGTCACAGACAGAGGTACTAGAAAAAACTGTGTCAGCAATGGCTTTGAAGCAGACCTGTCTAGAGTTTCAAGAGGGCTTCCCAAAGAAAACCTGAGGCTTCTAAGATCAGAAACCCCATGCATTAAGAGAATAGTCATGAAAACACTTTTTAAATAAAGTCAAAGTGATTAGACAAAAAAAAAAAACATCAAGCCACAAAACAAAACAAAAAAAACAGAACAGAAAAAATACAGCTTATTGCTNAAAAAATGCTTTGTAAAAGAAAGAAAAAATTATAAAAAAAAAAAAAAAACATCAAGCCACAAAACAAAACAAAAAAAACAGAACAGAAAAAATACAGCTTATTGCTTTGCAGGCACTGTTCTTTGCTCCCAGGCTTGCTTACAGTTCACGCAATGCCTCCGAGCAGCAGCAAACCACACACAGGCCACCCGAAATCTCTTCCTTTCCGCAGAAGGCCAGCCTTGCTGCCTCCTTGGTGTTCTCTGCAATTGCTTAGGCTGTGTCTGCATGGCAGATACTTTGGTTTCCATTTCCTGCTCACTGAAAGCAACACAAGGCAAACGGATAAACATGAGTCCTGCTTCGGAACAACTCCAGCTGCATAGCTAATGTAGATCCAGCTTTATTTTCTGTTTCTAAAAGGTTCTGTGTTTCTGGTTTATCAAGTCTGTGCTGTAGGTCACACCTTCGCCCGCTGAGATCTGAGGGCACCTCTCTTCAGTGCCTTCTCCCCCAATGGGGTCACTGCTACCCATTTTTCTTTACATAGCATAACTTCATTGGGAATTCAGTCAAACTGACAAATAAGTCTCTCCAATAGCTCAAAAAGGAGCAGGTCTTCAATGGATAGCCTCAGAAAAGCACTGGTAGTTTTGCAGTGCCCCTGTCTTTCAGATCTTCATCACTAAGGTAAAAGTTTTTCTACTTATGACTCACTAGTTACTTCCATTTTAAATTAAGGACATCATTATAAGATTGATAAGTTTGGGGATTTTTCCTGCCTGTGAAGAAAATAAATAGGTGTGTAAAAACCTCACATTTAATCTCCAAATAAATTTCATTAAGGATTAAAAAACATGCTAGGATTCACATGAAGGATTTCTTGGTTGTTTCATCTTCACCTCTTGTCTGCACAATAAATGTTGTATTTGTGGGTTTCGATTTATAATTAATTGTGAAAGTATCCCTCTTCCAGTAACCTCAATATCAATTTCTGTTTTAAAATCAAATTACATACAAATTGTTCCACAAATATGGCAGCTGCTTGACAAGGATTATGGGAAGTTAATGCCGTCATACTTTCTTTAATACTGTGATTTATGATCACTGGGGACTTAAAGAAAAAACACATAGAATTGATCTTAAAACTTAGTTCATCATCAGCTTTTGAAAAGACCATACACATTAAGCAATTAACTTTTACTACCAGCTTATATTTGGAAAAAGGACAAAACAAAACAAAACCAAAATAAACAAACAAAACAAAACAGAAAACAAGTCAGATGAACAGATGGACATTATGGCCTGGAATTACATAGACATGAAAATAAGATGCTGCTGCTTCAACATGTTTTTTTTTCTACATCCCTATCTACTTTTAAAAATTATTATTATATGTATAGGGACCTTATCTAGGTCAAATAGACCTCTATCAATAAAATTAGTTTTTGCAAAATTCTGTGTAAGATGTGCTTTCAATATCAAATAAGATATTAGTAACAGGTGTGTGCAATAAAGAAAGCAAAGCAAAAATGTGATAGGTTAAATCACCTTCATTTCTATAAGCCCATTTTTCCAAGTCTTTTCCTTTGGTCTGGTCCCCATCAAAGTAGCACAAAACTGCCCAAGACACAGGTGAGTCCTTCCAGTCTCAAATAAAAAGAATAGCCACAGCAAAGTCATGTCAATGGATCCTTGTGACAGCAGGAGGAATTAAGTACAAACAAAGATTATGACGTACAAAGATTATGTCAAACAGAGACATCCTAGCTCCCGAAAAGCCTTGAAAGTGAAGGAAGATTGTCCATGAACTCCTGATGAAGTAGCACGAACGAAAGACTTGATTTGAATCAGCCTGAGTACATTAAGAGGACACAATTTTAGCTCTTTTTTTTTTCTTTATTGTCGAGCACAAAGCTACTGAAGAAGTGACTGCGATTAAGGCACTTTCAAACGGGAATTAGAGTAAAAATGGTGGTGTGAAGAGAGTCATATATGCAGCTGTTTAAGGAAAGAATCAAACAAAATGTTGCAGAAGTGCAAACTCATTTTCTTCTGGGAGCAGATCACTGAAGAGAGAAAAGCTGCAGAATGTTTTGAGTTAGCTTCAGGACTTAAAAAAGGAACAACTAACCACAGCCTGCTGAAAGCATGCCAGTTCCTTTGACACTACGATTCCCTTCGCTTATGAAGCATTTGTTATTTATGCAAATATTTCTGACAACTGCTACAAGATGAAATATTAATAATTTATCATGAATGTATGGCCACACTATGAGTAATTTGAGCATAAAGCAGTCATCTAATATGAATCTGAATTTTAGAAGATTGTGCCATAATCAGTATTGCATTGGTATTTTCTGCTCAGCACTAGAAAAAAAAATGAAAAATGAAATCTGACTGTACTTCAGAAAGGTTTCTAAATGTATTCTACTTTAAATTTTTATTTTTTATCAACTATATTCTTAATACATTTTACCTGGAGCCCATTGCAGCTGCACAAATATTTGACACAAAATTGCTGTTTATCAGAATAAAGATTCCATAAATCATTTGTAACAATAGCAACACTAAGACCAAAAGTGTTTGGTCTAAATAAATTTGTCTTAAAAATATACATTCCATCTCTGATGGCTGTGGTTTTTAGACAGTCTTAAGTGCCTGGAAAGCTGAAAGGTTCCTTGTGTCAACTACAAAAAATTGCTTACAAAAACTGAGAATGTAAACAGTTTTCTAATGCAAATGTCTTCTAATATCACTTTGTGCACATATAAATGAAGCAATTATTCAAATCCTTGAATCCTCCTGCATGCCAGCTGCAATGCAAGATTGCATGGAACAGCTTGCATCTCCTATGTCGGGAACAAAAAAGTATTTTTCGACATTGCAAATAAAGACAACTACACATTTTATCTAACAATTGGATCAAAATGACTTAAATTGTGTTATGAAAGTGATATAGATAAGCAGCATAACACAGCAGACTGCAGAGAGCTGCCCAGATAGCCCAAAGTCTATAGTCAACACCATTGTGAGTCCAAATCCAACTGGACACTGTCCAGAGAGCAACAGGAAGCTGGTTTAACATCACATCCACGCAGATGAGATCTGAATAGAATTTCAGAGACAGCAAATCTGAGAGACATCAATCCTGAGGCCTTGCAAGCTCAGCCCAAAGCTTATAGCCTGATACCAGCAGCAACAGCCCGGTATCACCAGGTTACAGGACAACAACACGCTTTGTCAGATGAAAACGTTTTGTGGGTATATTTTGTTTTCTGCCATGTCATAGTCTTCCCACTGATAGTAAAGCTTTCAAAATCTCTCCTTCAAATTACTACAAATGATGATCATATGCCACACTATATCTTAAAAGTAGCCAGACCCCAGTTCACGTTGTTATTCTAAAAATAGGCTCACCCTGCTGAATTCTGTCTCTTCTCACACCGGAAAAAGTGTGCTAATAACATTCGTACTACAAACAGATACCAGCACCTGCCATCAAACTGCAAACAATAAATGAGGTCAAGTATCCTGGGTTATTTCAGCTATAACCAGAGTCATACAGGGTATAACACCTCTACTCAGAGAGCACAGCAAGTACTTTATACTCTGTTCAGGCATGAGTAATAGTTGCCGGTTTAGTTCTTACCCTTCCAAGAACTGTCTTCTGAAGCGCTCAGCCCCACAAAGCAGATAATATAGACTACAGACCATATATCAGAAATTGAGTATACCTGCAAGTTCTGGGAGACATTGGAGCTTTCCAATGGCAGTGCAGCTCTGCATAAATCCAACTGAAAACTGTGCCTTCAAGGCACTAGTGATGCTGTCAGTAAGACCAGGAAAAATTTTAAACCCTGCTAGAGCTAGAGGTTGTAAAAGAGGGCTGTAGAGAAATAAACAGTGGGGTTCGCTGCTTAGTTGAGGATGACAATCTGAAAGTGTTATGCAAATGGATTTTTGGAAGGTGTTGGGCAGCTTATGGAAAATATGTTAACATAAAGCATGTTATTGCTAGTCTATAGGAATAAGCGACAGCTGATGTTTCTTCAAGAGATTTAGGATTAACAATGCCAAAAGCAGCATTAAAACTAAAGCTGTGTAACTGCCAGACGTAGCATGTTTAAGAAAAAAAAAACAGGAATACAAGAAGGTTTAGTTTTTACTGAACTTTACTTTTATGAAAGTGAACAAACTAAATGACGGCTAGTTGCAATCTGCTGCTTCAGACCTGGACGCAGAGTGCACTGAATCTTTCCTGTTGAGTAAAAAGGCTTCAGATAAGAGGGATATGGGCAGCAATGTTGACATTTTATATCCACCAAATGCCACAAGTATCTACCATATTTTTTGTTCTGTAAAACTCCGTTTTTTCCATACTTAGCTTCCTCTTTGCCTCTGTAATAAGTATGTGTCAAACATCTTCATACTAAGAATTGTACTGAGAACCACACATCTTTCAGATATCCTGCCTAAACATCAGATTTATAGTAATAACAGAGTCTACTGACCTACAGAATGCTTCACTGGATTGGCAAAAAACAGCTACTCATCCACCAAGTCAGACACCTCTGGACACAATTCAGAGCTTTACCGAAATTCTGTAAAGATTACGGGGTTTGTGTTTCATGATTTAAAATGCAGTTTTAAGAGGAAAAGGTGTGCTTGCTTGCAGCGAAGCAGTCTTTTTCCAAGAGAGTAAGAAAAGTTAAACTTTGTGTACTTTTGTCCCTCCAGGAGCTCTGCAAAGAGCTGCTCTTTCAGTTAGTCAGCAAAACTTAAAAACTGGATCCATCCAGACACTGGGCAATAGACTCTAGCCTTTAGCTCAAGGACTCCCTCAGGATGTCCTAAATTAAAACCTTTTTGCATGGATAGTCAAGATTTCTAAGGGTTCCTGGGTTTAGCACTGAAGAAGTAAAATAAAACATTAGTTCGCAGAATTCCTTTTAAAAGGCATCACTTTTTTTTCCTGCTTGAACACCTTTCTAGATCTGCCTTTCCCAGGAACTGCAAAATAATTTCCTCTGCATATCAACAGCATCCTGGAGAATTTCCACAGCGCCTTCCAAACTATGCTGCTATGGAGTATCTCCATTCTCATCTCAGATGAGATCGTAAAGAGGCACGAATCCAAACAAGGCTGTGGGTGTCTTTATCATTCCCAGAGTGTGGGCAGCGGGGATAGATATGTTCATGATATGGACGCCTAGGATTGGCTGACATTTGCTAAGCGCTCGTGGGTAGGATGGATTTAGTATTAATCATCTGTGGCATGGCTCAAAAGGGGTTTATGTGAGTCAGTACACTTTGATCTGTAAAAATTCAGACCTTTGTTTTTAGGGCAGTCCTTTCTGAATGAATAACTTGGCAACATTTTGATCTGAGAACTGGCTAAATTATCTTGTGTAGTCACACAAATGAACAAATGTGTGTGTCGTGTTAGTAAGGAAATGTGTAATTTTGCTATACATAGAACCTGTAACTCTATCTGCTAGACTAGTACGTAGTAGGGCAAAGCAAAACCTTAAGCAACTTCTGCATCGTTGCTATAAGGTGGGTTTTGTTTGTTGGTTTGGCGGCATTAGGGGGTTTTTTTAGGGGATAGAGGGCATTTCAGCAAGTGTTTTAATCACTTGGAAAGAAAAAAAAAAAAAAGGCAGAAAAGCATCATTCTCTACCTATGTGACCAATGAAAAGCGTCATCTCTACCTACGTGACCAATGCATGATTTCTGCTGGCACACCCACTGTCACCATATCATTTGAGCATTATAATGATCATTTACTCCAAAATATTTTTTGCCGTACTATTCTGCTTTCATTGGTTTGCATACCTACCAAAATGCTGACCAAAAACATTGACTCCTGTTATTTACAAATCACTGTAACCTGGCATAGAAAGTATTATTTCAATAAAAGCAGACAAAAAGTAATTTAGGAAAAAATTAGATTTCCATATGAATGTGCCAGTTTTGACAACATTTTCAAGAGAAATTAGAATTTCTGGCTAAAATCAAGAAGCAAAATTACTGTTTCCATATCCTCTGTGGGGATGCCTGCATATCTAGTTAACTTGTGGGGGATTTACTGCTGTTTTTCCATTTTTTTTAAATTTCTAGCCTCATGTAGAAAATAATAAGATACTAAATAACATCGATGTGTATTGTAGAGAATGGAGAACACTCCCTGCCTTAACTTCACATGTTAATGGAAATTCAAGGCACTTTGGCAAATGTAAATACCAACACGTGAATTTATGCTAATGTTACATTACTCCTCAGTAATACAGGCAAAATTTCAGTAAGTACTGTTGGGAAGATGTAAAACATATATTCATATATAATTTATTAAACTGTTTAGGAGGAAAGCCTGATGGTAGAATAATTTTGTATAAATATTTCACTCATTGATTCAGCTAATTTATAAATAACAAATTTGACTTTTTAATATTTTATTCAGTGCAAATGCCAAAATTCACTGGATAAATTATATGCAACACAATTCATATATCTGTAATTGCATGTCACTACTCAAGGATTCAGAAGAATATTTTTCTGTTCTGGTATTGAATTAGTAATGAATTTATTTAGATGAATTAAAACTTCGGTAGGTAGACTTACTTTGTTTGGTTTAGTTTTTAAACTGCCACTTTTTGGGCTTGGACAAGGAGTTTAAGTACAGCATAAACATGGCAGTGACGTAAACTCGCAACACGATGAGAATAAAGCTGCCAACAATTTAACACTGGAGAAAAAATGTTGAGCAAATAGTTCATGTATTTTGATGTAGGTATGATTTGATGTACACTCATTCCACCAGTTCATGAAGTATTTTCAGTTCAAGATAGATATAAAATTTATGATATGGATAAACATTAAGAAATCAAATAGGGAATACCTCCAGCAGTCATAAAAGCATAACTGAGGATATGTGCTGAAGTTATGAGATTTTTAAAATACATCTCCAGAAACTATCGAAACCCAAAACACCAAAAGACTGTTAATACTGTGCCAACATTTACAAAAAAAAAGAGATAATACAATCAATCAGTATAGGCTGCTTAGTTTTCAAAAGAAAATACTTTCATTAAGATAATCCTGGTTTCATCCTCTGATGTTTGGAGAAATCTATTTTTTAAATACACACATAAATAAATATGAACTTCTGCAATATTCCAATTAAAGACACAGAAGGATACAACATCAACAGAATACCTTTAAACAAATTGCAAACCATCTAATAACTAATTCTCAAATGTAGTTTCCAGCGGGGAATGAGAAGAATGCTTTTACTCAGATTTCACAGGGACTGATACAAGCTTTCTCACTATTTAACATTTTCACTGGGGTCCTGGACTATTAAACTTTGTCTATGACAAAGATAACAGCTCCATTCACTTTATCCAATATCTAACTTTTCTGAGATCTTGAATGTGCTTGTTGAGCTATGTATGAACTATTTTGCAAGCTCTCTGACCTTTTCAAGACAAGTGAAGATCCTAAGAAGTCGGTTTATGTTCACTATTGATACCTTAGAAAGAAGGTATCATGGCCCTCAGCAACATACTATTGAAGTTCCCACACAAAATACCTTTTGATATCAGATTTTACCAACCACTAAATTATCTTTTTAGTTGGAGAAGCCTATATTTTAACTGCTGCAAATGTATGACCTCAACCCTTTAATCTATAGCCATAGTGTTGGATGCAGGCTTGGAACGTGGAAAAAATAACAACAAAATTCCCCTCTTCTGGGGGATTATAACCTAATTTAAATCAGACATAGAGGAAACCAAACCTGGGGTTTCCTCATCTCCTACCAATATTGTCTTGTTTGCTGAAGTAATTCTACAGAAAGAGTTTATTTTAAGTTAAATGTGGCACAGAAAAAAAGTTTTGAAACACCGCAAGCTATTTGAAAATAAAATTGCCCTTCTACATTCACATGTAACCTTTACGTATTCATTTGCTCCCTATTCACATTAGTTTGCACCCTAATGCATAAGCATTAAAGTCTCGACCAGTTTAAGCTCTGTCGTGCTGGGTGCTGCATATAGATCACAACGAAAGGTTCCTGCCCAAAGGGATGTGCAGTTCAAGACCTTCACCCTGCAGACTCATTCAGAAGATTAGTTTTATTGACTGTGAAAAGAGTGACAACAACGTACAATCCTGCCTAACTCAGCTGTCTAACTTTTTTGTTGAGGAAGCAGTACCCGTGATCTCCGTGGAACTGCTAGCAGAATTGTATAAATTTGAGTATCAGTGTTATGTCTTTTGGGAGATCAAGGTCATACACATGGAAACCAAATGGAAAGCAGAATACACGCAAGCTTCAGAGGGAAAATGAAGAAAAGAAACATCTCTTAAGATGACATCAGTTTGAATAATATTTCTCTGAGTCATAAGCCAAGGCCTGAAAGAGGTTTGCATAAAATCTGACTTGTCTGGATTTATTTCACCACGTATTTGCCACATGTTGCTATATAACTATACTGCAATTTCTTTCTACCNGAATTTTTCACCTGCATCCAAACCTGAGCATTATTTCTAGTGGACACAGTTTGTGTAGCTGATGCTCCAAAATAAAACAGGCAACTCCCTCTGCACAGTACTGATTCTCTTGCCAATGGGGATAAAACCTTTGTGCTGGTAAGCATTCTTTAATCATCAGATTATACACCACTCCTTTTTTAGGGGTAAAGCCTCATTATATTTAAGTTAATCTTGATTATAAAGTGGAGGGCAAAGTAAAAATCACAAAATGTAACAAAGCCTGCTTCTTTCTATAAATCTTGCTGTATCAAATAGTCGTATGTGAAGTTAGTAACATTTGGGGTTATAGCTGTAAATAGTAAACTGCAGTGATGGAAATTCTTAGCAAAAAGATTTCAGGTTTCAAGTTCCACTTATGGATTTATGACAGTGAAACCCCAAACCATATGTTCATATTATTTTAAGACAAGTTTCTAAATCTACACCTATCTACTTGTGTTTCATGAAAGGTCCAAAATAATGTATCACTAAGCTGAAGTCTGTAAGAACTGGTGTGGAAACNTGAAATAATTATTAAAACATATTTCCTATCAGTGAGCTGAAACATCTGTCTGTATCTGCTATTATTTGGAGGCAGGAGAAAGACAAAAAAAAACAAACTTTCTTTCACCATTCCATCACCCTATGAAAGCTGTGAAAATTTTGATTAGCAATTATTCACAGAGATAAATTATTCAAGTGCTGCTTAAAATAAGCTGTCAACAGGAAAAGGATAGATATACTTGGCAGGCTCATGAAATAGGGTTAAGACTTCAAATTAGCAGTGCAATCTAGCATTCAGATTACTAAGGATTAAACAGGGCAAACAAAAACTCTCAAAATGAGGCATGGAAAGAAAGGGAACAATTCTACTGTAGAAAAACTATATAAATTATTCTATGATATTTGGTGATAGTACTTGCCTAATTAAATAAGAGATAATTTCAGTCTTCTGCAATCGTACGTAAATACAAGAAAGATGGAAAATCAGATAATTCACTTTTCTGACACAGATACAATGTAGCAGTGCAATGATAACATTAAGAATACACCTCACTACGCTATTTTGTTTGTACTATAATACATAGCCAGGGGCATCGCAGTTATTTACCTGGACCATTCTTGAGTCTGTTTAAGAAAACCCATCTTCACTGCAGGACTCAGCTTTATTTATAGGGCTACAAATTTAAGTAAAACCTCCAATGCATCTCTCCAAAAAGTAAAAAAACTTTATTTTGAAAAAGATTTTTCTATCATCAACCTTTTCATGGCAAATATGACTATGTATTACTACACCTTATTTCTCCGGGACCATTTTTAGTGCAAATGTTTCCTCTTCATAGAAGCATGACATTTTCTGTCTACTGCTCAGCCTTTGGTTCAGTTGCAATCATTGGCATCCCAGTTTCTTTGCAATTATACTGCAAGGTTTCCAGGGTGGGGAAATCACAGTCTATCAGTTCTGTAGCAGCACAGGTCTTTTCTACAGGCTCCAGCTGTTTATGCCTAACACAGGTAGCTTGCTAAGGCAAGCTTATCAAGTCTAAGGTCTACCTAAAGCACACTCACACACTTTTAGATGACCTAACTCAACCAGCAAGATTAAGAAATGCCACTTTCAACACTGGGTGGCTCACAGCAGACAGTTAAGGGATGCGCCTAGCTCTGCCTTACATAGCCTGATGCCTCAGTGTGATCCACAGCAAGCGATTTTCAGTATGAGACTCAATACAACAGTTAGAGAAAGTACTAGTAAGCAACTCGCATTTAAATCAAGTTAAACTAAAATCATATATCACTACAGTCATTTTTCATAGTAACTTCAAAGACAACCATTTTTATGTTTCAGAAAGTATTCATATACAGCAATGCACCATGTTCCTTCAGCCTATTTCAAAAGATATCACAGGAAACAGACAACTAGTTCAAAACCAAAACAAATCTCTCAATTTCAATGTCAGTTGCAATGTTTAAATCTATTGGTATTCTTGAAGGTGCACAGGCCAAAAAAAAATACTACCAGAGTAATAAAAATAAAGAAGGTAAGAGTTTTCTGACAAAAGTTTCTAATTGGAAAAGTGTCCATCTTTCCAAACAGATGCACCACAAGAGCATATAACGTACAATAAGACTGCCTTTGAAGTGGTTTTCCAGGTTCAAATGCAAAAGTTAATCAAAATGAGAACTATGCAAAGCAATAAGTCTTGCACTCAGATTTCAGCTGATGGGAGATCCAAGAGTAGTAGGCCAAGATTTCATGAGAAAAAATTAGCAAACTCATAACTCTTAATTGTTCTGTTCTCTCTTGATTTCCTGCTTCCTTCTATTTGTTTCCCTAACATCTTTCCTCCTTCCCATCCTAAAAAAGCAGATCAAAAATTGTCCTTTAAGATTGTTTTGTCCAGGCACATAACAAGAATACAGTGCAGGAAGTGCAAAGAGTCTCTCTCCCAGGTCAAGATTTAGATTNCCTGGGGGTGAGTAAAAAAAAAAAAAAAGGAGGCAGCAGCTGCTGGCTCTGTAAATATATAATTCTATTTATTTCATGTCTTTATTTTGTGTCTCAATCATATTTTGTGTTTTGGAGGTTTTTTATAATATGCAACTTTCTTGAAATAAATCTAGTTTCAGGCCACGTCTGTAACATAGCAACTGAAGCAAAATCTGGCAATAATTATTGCCAGTACCTCTTTTGATTCCCTAGTTGGCTAAAACTACAAAAATACATGTGTAATAAACTGAAGTCTGATGTTCCCTGATATATTAATCGGGCTTGGGGAACCTACGAGCACTAGTGTATATACCCTTATATACCCTTATGACTGCCCAGACTGAAAAAAAAACAACCTTCCATCATGTACGGCAGTATCATCAAATGGGCTGAGTTGAAAGGGACCTTTAAAGATCACCTAGCCCATCACCTCTGCTGTGGGCCAGGACATCTTCACCTAGATCACGTTGCTCAAAGCCCTGTCCAACCTGACCTTGAAACACTTCCCATGACGGGACATCCACAACTTCTCTGGGAAACCTGTTTCAGTATCTCATCACCCTTATCATAAAAAATTTCTTATGACCAATCTAAATCTACCTTCTGACAGTTTAAAAACATTACCCCTTGTCTTGTCACTACAGTCCTTGACAAAATGTCTTTCGATCTTTATAAGAAACTCCCTTTACATCTTGAAAGGCTGCGACAAGGTCTCCCCAGAGCCTTCTCTTCTCCAGGCTGAAGAACCCCACCTCTCTCAGCCTTTCTTCACAGAAGTTGTTTTCCAGCCCTCTGATCATTTTTGTGGCCCTCCTCTGGACCCACTGTAACAGGTTCACAGCTTTCTTGCGCTGGGGACCCTAGAACTGAACACAATACTGCAAATGGGATCTCACAAGAGGGTGAGAATAACCTCCCTCAACCTGCTGGCCATAATTCTTTTGATGCAGCCCGGAATACAATTGGCCTCTTGGCTACAAGCACACATTGCCAGCTCACATCCAATTTTTCATCCACCAGTATCCCCAACTACTTCTCTGCAGGGCTGCTCTCCTTCCATTCATCACCAAGGACCTTGCACTTCGCCTTGTTGAACTTTCTGAGGTTCACATTGGCCCAGCTGTCAAACCTGTCAAGGTTCTTCTAGATGGCATCCCTTCCCTCAAGCTAATCAACTGCACCACTCAGCTTGGTGTCATTCACAACTAAATATTTCTGAAATTGCCTCTTGACCTTTGTGCTTTACAAGGATTAAAAAATTATCAAGAACTTGGCAGAAACATACCTCCTGGTAATATACTATTTAACATCATATAGCAAGGTACACAGTTACATAGCAGATGAAAGTGAACCTGCCTCCAAAGACTGGACAAGACAAATACAAACTATCAGAAAACACACTGTGTGCATCAACGGAAGATAGCTTGCCTTACATAGTAAAAGGGGTGTTTATTAAGACTTGTATATAAAATGAAAATTATTTTTAAAAATTTAACGTCAGCATTTCATGTTTTGATTAAATAGGAAAAACAAAGGAGATGAAACAATTCACAAACAATTGTGTTCTCTGAGCAATACAAAGAATGAATATTTTCCCTCCCTTAAGCCAAGGAATATACTTACTACAACTGGAAGAAAAGATTCAGGATCACAGTGAAATAATAACCAGCCTGTATCTGAACTTTGGAATTTAAGACAGTTCAAGGGTAAAACCATACAAAGACTAATTTCAGTTTGGACTAGCAGGACAATTGTGATGTTTAACATCTTTGTTGGCAACATGAATAGCGGGATCGAGTGCACCCTCAGCAAGTTTGCCAATGACACCAGAGTGTATGGTGTGATGAACATGCTGGAGGGAAGGGATGCCATCCAGAGGGACCTTGACAGGCTGGAGAGGTGGGCCCATGCCAACCTCATGGAGTTCAACAAAACCAAGGNGAGGAGGCCACAAAACTGGTCAGAGGGCTGAAGCACCTCCCATATGAGGACAGACAGAGTTGGGGTTGTTCAGCCTGGAGAAGATTCTGGGTAGACTTTATAGCAGCCTTCCAGCACCTAAAGGGGGCTACAGGAGAGATGGGGAAACACTCTTTATCAGGAGTGTAGTGACAGGATGAGGGATAACAGTTTTAAGCTAAAAGAGAGTAGATTTAGATCAGGTATTAGGAAGAAATTTTTCACTGTGAGGGTGGTGAGGCAGTGGCCCAGGTTGCCTAGATAAGCTGTGGATGCCCCATCCCTGGAGGTGTTCCAAGGCCAGGCTGGGTGAGGCTTTGAGCAACCTGGTCTAGTGGGAGGTGTCCCTGCCCATGGCAGGGGGGTTGGAACTGGATGGTCTTTAAGGTCCTTTCCAACCCTAACCATTCTCTGATTCTATGATTTCCAAGCAGAAACACCAGAATGAAGTTTGTATCTATAAGAATGAGGCCCATAAGTGGGGCTTCATAATTTACCTACGTTGTCCATGAATCCCTTTTTCTGCCATTGCAAGCTCACCCTGTTTATTTCTCCTTATCTTTAAGCCCCCTTATCCTGGAGCTGATACCAATACATCTATTCTTCCTTTGGTATTCAGACTTGTACTTTACAACGAAGAAAAAGCAAATTTCCTGATCACATATTCCATAATCACATCTTACTGATTATTTTTTATTCTTTTTTATTTATAGAGCTGTTGGTTTTCTCGTAATCATTGCTTTATGAGGTCTGCTAAAATCAGAATAGCATCTTTCTGATTTTAATGGACATTTTCTTTCTATGTTCACAAGCTTCTAATCAGGTCTTCTGCACTTTGATTCATGCAAAACCAGATTCTAGTTAGACACTTAATGGCATGTTCTACAATGCAACATTTATTACCTTTCTGCTTAACAGTTTAAAATAAGAAACATCATTGATGATTACTTGAAGTACACTGCTATTTTTGTTGACAATCACAGGAATTTGATACAGACACTCTCTCAATTGCTAAAGTTTAAAAAAATTACATGCATATTTATAAATCTAGCGTGAATGGGTGCACACACGTATGTAATGAGAAATTTCCTCAGGAGAATGTACAATATTTTTATGAAAAAAAGTACAGGTGTAATATTAACATGTAAAATTTTTAATTAGAAATGCAAGCACATTGCTGAATTCAGTGTAGGTAGAGCAAATAAAATGGCTAATATTAGTATTGTCTAACACTTTCTATCAAAAAAGTAAATTATTCATACTAGTTGTGGTTTTGGCAAGCTCTCATGACTCAGGATGAAATTCTGCTAAGGCAGCAAGTCAATTTGCCATAAAGAAACGCGTTCTTTCGCCAAGCTCTTTAAAGGATCAAGAAAAACTAGCACTCTGCTTTTAAATATAACAGGGAGTGTCCTCATTTCGAGTGGGCTTTGTGTCACTGTTATCTGTTATTACTGATGAAGAGTTACACAATATGAAGGACCAACACTAAACAAACCATAGGCGCCTGCCAGTTTTGGCTCTTTTCCCTCTTGTTTTGATGGAGATATCAAACATCTTCAGGTTTTGGAGAAAGATGAAGTTTTAATGTTAAAACCAGAAAAACTCAGTAGTTCAATATTTGGGTTTGGGTGCAATAAGTAATGTATTAAACCACAGAAACAAATACTGAATAAACATACCATGCTACACATCTCCCTCTTGTGGAAGGAATCTCAGACATTTTTAGCTTAAATTAATTACTAGTAGAAAAATTCTTCCCATAAATAGCCTGAAGACTAGAGGATTTTTCTTCTTCTCTGTAAAGATCTTGTATTTCTGGATAGTTCTACATACTTGGATATTCGCTTTTGCAGTGATAATCTACTTGCCCAAAATACTGACTACTGAAACAAACACCATATGCTTTGCAATTCTATTCTCAACTCAAATCCTCTAGTTCTCTTTCTGTAAAAAATAGTCTCCCTGTATCTTCCAAATAATCCCTCATCTGCCCCACACAGGTGAAATGGTACTTCTTTCATTAAAGCCAAGATGTTGGTATGGAAAACATAAATAACAGTATATAGATCACTAACCTGGGAGAAATTCCTTTCAGGAAAAGATTGGAGAACTCAAGAGTTTCATGAACTTGACAGTCTAATCCAGCTATTTAAGGAGATGAACACATTTCTGTAGGCAAGTCCCTGGATAAAATAATCAAATAGAACCGAATTTCAGAACTCACACCCTATAAAGTGACATTTCTCAAGTATGCTAGGTAGGAAGAACAATTTACATGGAAAATTCAATAACTTACTACAACTTTGAACTGTTGTGCCTAATAGCCATGAGACAAACTATTGCTCCATTCCACTCTAGAAGGTCCCAAGTTGAAGCTTAACATCCTGAATGATAACTAACAAGACTTGTGTTTTGATCAACCAACTCTTACTGAAGATGATCCAACAATAAGAACCATTCCAAACATCTGCTCCTCATCATGACTAAGTAATTCCCAGAACTTCTTTGGATTCAAACCAGTGCTATAAAGGTTAACATCATCTACTCTTTAAAATCTGAAACAGAAATGGAAGAAATTTGGACTGTGTCAAACCATAAGGGAAACAAAAAGAAGATCTACATCGCCTGTGTCTGAGTCCATGAGATTGTACTACATGGCAAACCACTGTAATTTCTATTCTGTAAGAAAGTTTTCATGACAAGCTGAGCTCAGTTTGTCATTCTATTCAAGAAGAGATACAGCACTGGTATTTTGGTATTTTCAAAGGCTAAATCTCTCTCCCACCCTTAAGGCCCTCTACTCCATTTATTTATCAAAGACACATAGCAGAAGAGCCCAGCTTCAGTGATTATCCACATAAGTCATGGGATACTCCACTTCCAGAGGCAACGTATACAAATGGATGTAAATAAAGAAGTACAGCTTTTGTTTTCAAATTACAGTCAAACCCAAAAGTGTGACAAGTGCACAAAGTATTTTTGTAAACCGTTATCTTAAAAAAAAAAAAACACTCAGTAATGTGACAGTCAGAAGCAAAACTCCTTTATGGGCTAGTTTTTATCTAGGAAGAATGAGGTAACTCCAAAATGTCTGATATATCTCTTGTTTAGACTTCAAAATCTTCAGAGCAATAAGCACAAGACTGTGATGCTGACTCATCTTTTACTTATCATTAAAAACCCACTTAAGCAATTTCAGACCAGCCAGCTGCACAGAGAACTTTGCCAGCTGGTATCTCTGGAAGCAAAAGTCATTCCTTCTGATTACCCTCAGAAAAAACCTACCCTTTCAAAAACATGCTCTTCTACTTCCAGACCCCTTTTATATGGGAAGTCTTACAGTCTTTTCCAATGCCTTTTAAAAACTTGATTAATGAAGAAGGGCAATTTGGTAGATACTCTTTATAAACATTTTTAGAAAATTGTAAAACATACTAAGTAGCCACAGTCTACAAACTAATATAGCTGATAGTAAACCAATGCATTTTCAAGCCTGCTTAGAAAGCAAACTTTAAAGACTACGCTGTCTTTAAAATCTATGCACAGACAATAGCAAACATCTGAGTAGATTTATTTAGCTGCAATAGAAGATATCACCAGGTTTATTTCTTTCCTCCCTTATGTTGTTTCCTTCATAATGAATTGTCTGAGAATATCAGACTGACTAAATCACAAAAGGTCAAAAGTCTTTTTGCAATCCTATTTTATCATATCATATGCCATGATTATATTACAATATAGCAGAGAAGATTTTTTTATTCATTTAATATTCAAGCAGTTTTATCTCTTGCTGACAGACTGAAATATTTTTATCCTGTTCAGGGAGATTTTCATTTGTGCAGAAAATTATTTTTTTAAAATTACTGTCTGATGTTTTCCTGGATCATCTGTCTTAAACTTTCAAAGGCAAATACCCAGAAGCTAGAAGTTTCTTCTCTATTACTTTTTCCAGGGAACATTTTTACTAGCATTAGTCACCATTTCTTTCAGTCAGTGTGAAGCTATATAGCAGCTGACCAACAGTTATTTTGCAAACCACCATTTGAACATAGAATTGTTACTCTGTTTCTACAATGTGCACATGCTCTGATAAGCAGCACACTAAAATTTGGTAGGGTTTTGATTTAAATTTTCTTGAAATGAGAAAAATGAGAAATGAGAAAGCTTGGCAAACTTCAACTTTTCTGGAACAAAATATGTCAGCAAACAATAGCCTAAAATAGCCATCCCAGCACCACTGTTTTTATGACGTACTTTGATTCCCCCATCTTTCATTTCCTTTCCAGACCACTGCCATGTAGGCAACCCATGGGTTGACTGGGAACAGCCCTTCCAGGCAAGCCTGGCAGCACACTCATCTCCCTAGGTTCTCATGTGCTCTTCAAGATACCCCCCAACCACACTCAAACCAGGTTCTTGTAACAAACCTAACCTTCATGGCAAGAGATAACTTTTGAAGAGTATTCCTCACAGCATTACTCTAGTAGTAAGGCATATGCCCTAAGCATCATCCTCAGAAGAGTACTGCAGTGGAACTAAACTGTTGTTTACATCCTGGCTATTGCAGAGCAATAAGAAAAGCTGCTCCACAAGGAGGGATATGAGCCAGAAGCCAAAGCGAACCCACCACCACTCCCAGGTGGCAGGGAAGGCAGAGCCCTTACAGACCCATGGTATCTAAGCATGACTAGTGAGATCAACAGATCCAAACATCCAGGGATCACAAGGCCAGGTGAGGCCCAAAGTCAACAGGAAAAAATCAAACGGCAACTCAGACTCACCAGAGAACAAAACTGAAGACAACTATAACTGCAACATCACCCAGGGGAGGAACAAACACCCCAGGCAGAGTTTAAATGGAGAGCCTGGGCAAAGGGGTGTGTGGAGGTGCCCAGGTGAGGCCTGTCAGGACCATTAAAGCCTAATGGTGCCCCGAGGGCCATGACATTGAGCAAGCTCCTGTCAAGGATTAACTATCACCTCAGAGGAGGCAAGCAAACGGTTTAGACCTAAAGGTTACGGCTCAGGCTGCTGTGATCTCATGTAGGATGTGATTGACACCTGGACTTCAGCTGATCTGAAACAATTTATAATAAAAGTGAGAATCTGGTGCTAGAAGATGCCACTTTTGCATTTGCTCCTTCCTCTAGAGGTAATCCTTTTGTGACCAAGAGTCAGCGAGTGATTCAGTTTCACAATACACACAGAAAATATGATGTAGTTTCTCTACAGTGTGTCGACTACTCTTCCCAGATTTCAGTTGAAAGGATTAGACAAAGAACTATTAATTCGAACATATCTTATTTTAAACGAAAATGCTACTGCAAAAATCCTGACTGCTGCAAAGGCATGCGTGATTCAAGGACAGCTATTCTGCTGTGCAGGCTATGTGAAGTTAATATGCATCTCCTGAGCATGCCAGAAGTGAGAGAAATGGCTCGACTGCAGGCGCTGGGGGAGTTTCTGGGCAGTTCTGAAGTCCTCGAAGGCCACCGCAAATTGAAAGTCCCCTAGGATTCGTCTGATTTACAACCTAGGCTACAGTCACTGCCTTGCTGCCCTGAAAAAAAAGTACACAGAGCTGCTCCAGCCTCCCCCTCCTCTCTGGCTGGGTCCCACTGCTCAAAAAAACACAGATTGGAGCCAGCTTGTTTAAGGATTGATTTATTTTCAATAGAATTAGTGTCAACAGAAATTATACATGAAGTTAAATATCTATCAGCTAACTACTACTCAAAGCTACAGGTTTCCTGAGCTGCATTTTCATTGTGTAATTAAATTGCTTACACATTCCTGTGGTGGTATCAGAGGAATGAAATACTTATTTTTCTTTTTCAAAAGGAACCTTGCCAAGAAGATACATATAAGTCATATGTTTTTTCCCCATTTTATCCTGCCAATCCTGCCCAGAAATTACTCTAAACTGTGATCCTGTTCAGCTGGTACTGGAAAGCTTTGACTGAAATCACCAGTGCCACAAGTATCTCTGCAGCAAAATCTCAGAAAAACAGGCCACATGGAGAGACAACACTGCTCTCCTAATCTGCAATATTTTAAGACCTTGCAGGATCCATCCTGTGAATCAAAATCACTGACAGTCAGCAACAGGAGCACATGGGGGGTTTCCTGTGATGTTCCCACTGGAGGAAGATTTACTTCTGGGACGCCAGCCACAGCTCACAGTTCTCCCACTCACTTCCCAGGATCCATGTTTATTTTCCGTGGTGTCTTTCAAAGTGTCAGCATTTACCTTAGGCCAGCAATCGTCTCTATTTAAAAAAAAAAAAAAAATTCCCTTATGTAATTAAATCCAGGCATTTGGACTTGGAGGTCAGTTTGTGGTGCTGATGCTTGTGTGACAGCGCTCCACAGGCTGGGGGCTCCCAGGAGTGGGAGGGCAGTGGCAGCAGCCCCAGCCCCAGGCACCAAGCACCTTTCTGGGGACGGGCAGAGGACAGTCTGGGATGTCAGGCTGGTGTGAGGGGGCATGTGGCCAGGCACGGCCAAACGGCTGCTGGAGGCGGCTGCCCAGGACAGGCCCAGCCTCTTTCAGCAATTCCTTTAACAGCAGAGACATCGACCCACAGAAATCTCTTCCAGCACAATTTGTTAATATATTCCTGGAAAACTGGAAGTTCAAAGGAGCAGGTCAAGGGCAGGATAAGGCAGTGATGAGTAACGCTTGCTGTAAGCTGTAAGGCTGTGTTTTACTAGTTAAAGTATTTTATATAAAGTCGATTAAACAAATTCCCTGATAAATCCTAGCTGCTGCAGCTCACGTCTTCAAATAAATTGTAGAAAAAATTGCATCCAGCTGTTTTCTGACACATTCCCCGGTAACACATTTTGCGAAGAGTTAAAGAAACTGTCAAAATATGCTAAAGGGAAGAACGGAACACCTAAATTCTGCCAAACTCACAGCACTTTGCTGAGTGAACCAAACAGAACCCAGAACAGTTTACTCTGAGAAAGACTGAGGAAATTCAGAGTGGCCCGAAAAAACAACCTAACGCCGCACAACATTCATCATTGATAGACTGGAAGTACTGCACACTCAAGGGAAAAATGGGAACATACAGTTTCTGGGTGCTAAATGACCGCAGTTTTTTCAAGCTAAAGTATTTAAACGAAAACCTCTGCTTAGAAGAATGTTTTGGCCAAGTAAACACAGCAGAAATAGCTATAGTCATCTACAGAAAACATACTATCCAAATTTGCTTTTAGCTGAGATACTGTGGAATATCCGTCACTCAACCTCCAAAAAATAAAAAGAAGCTGTGAACAAGGATCAGTGACTGGCAATAACAATAATTATCAGCCTTGGAATATTCCCATTTGAAAGAATGGCTTAAAGGATTGGGATTACTTGCCTTAGAAAGGTAAGGATTAAGAAGGTTCATGACAAAAGCATATAAAACAATAACTGGTGAAAAGATGATAAGAGAGGAACTCTAGTTCTTCTTGCAACAAAGGAACAAGGAGTCACTCAGTGAAACTGAAAAATGGCAAGTCAGGATGAAAGGAAATACTTTTCCACAGGGTGAGATTTTAGGCTGTGGAATTTACTGCTGCAGGATGCCTTTGAAGCCAAGAGTTTAGCAAAATCTCATTTAGACTTTGTTATCTAATTGGTGAATCTAATCTAATAGTGAATGATAAAATAAATTTCCAAAAAGTTAAAAACATTCTCTAGGTCGAAGACTAAATAGGGGATATATCCTGTTCCATATTCTTCTGTTTCTATCACAGATTTGGGTTTGTATTTTGCAATAATCCCTCGATAGGTTTTAAAGTCATTGAAGTGTCATTTTTTTGCCTATTTGCATGAGGATACGTAGTTTTGAGAAGAAAGCAGGGATGAAGAACGGTAGGAATGGAAAAGTGCTGACGAAATACCAGTTCCATGATATTTTCAAGTACTCTAGAAGGATATTTTTGCAGTGCAAAACTCAATAATCTAGAGATCAAAAGGTTTTGTATGAATAGACAAATTTTTAGGGTAGCTTGCTAGGTGCAGTATGCTTGTGGAGCTTTCCAGTTTCTCATATCTTGCCCTTTTAATTAATATAAAAACATTCCGTCTTTATTGCAGCAAAATCACAGACTTGCTGTAACCATTAACCTTATATACCACTGTAACTTGTAGCACATTCTTTCTGTTTGTGTCTTAATGCCGAAGTATGCAGAAATCAGTCTGAGAAGTTCCTTCAGAATTTCTTACAAGTGTTGTGACTTTCCAGATTCATCCTAAAGGTTTTCTTTACTGATTATTACTATTACATTTCTTTACTGATTATGTTCCTAAATTGCAACACTGATTTGTGATAAAATATATTAATATGTTGAAAAATTGAGTCAGTTCTAACACATCCACTATCCTGGCATCATGGGGTTTTTCTTCTATTTATGAATTAATTTATTAGAGCTTCTGGCTCTCATCAAAGTTCACAGATACTTCAACTTCTCAACATGGTTGAAAAATATCAGCTACCTAGTGCAACAGCACATTTTGGGAGCTGTAAAGGAAAAGGAAAAGCTAGTCCACTTTCTAAATATGTGTGACTGACTGTGCCTGCCCAGGGACTGAGAATTCACAGTATACACTGGCTTCAGTGACTGAAAATGCCTAAGATGAGCGCTATATGTAATTTTCACCAACAAAGATTATTATAGGCTTCATTCGGCTCCACTGAAATGAATATGAGTTTGCTCTTCATGTCAGTGAGATATGAGGAGAGACTCTCTTAGCACACAGGGAAAAAAACGTCCACTTAGCATATGAATGGCTATTTTTGTTCCCTTTTACAATATATTCTACAATATAATACTACTAAAAATCTGATTTCTGTGGTTTTCTTCAGTTCTCATGTACCTGAGTAGATGCTGCAAGACCTCAACACTGTGGAAAATCAGGATGCATATGAAAAATGTTTAAGAACGGCAGCTGACCTGCTTTTCTTGACAACTAACAAAGTAAAATGCCTGTAAGGAGAATATGATCAAAACACTGCAATCATATTTTTTTAAACAAAATAAAATAGTCTAGTGTGATTTCTAATGTGACTGATGTTTTCATGGTTGATTTATAAGGTTGCACACCTTATTAATCATTAAAATCTACCTCAACATGGATCCATAAAATAGGATTCAATGGAAAAATAAAAATTGATCAAATACTAAACTGAATTTAAATTCATCCCATCAAGATGCTGGATTAATTTTAATCTATGTTTTCAATAAATTGACTAAAAAAATTATTTGAATGCTGATTCATCTGATTAAAATAGTGAACTGATTTATCCCCGAGCAACCCAAACAAATGGACACTTATATAGAGAACAGAGGGATGGGTAAAAATACTGTTGGAGTATTTTCAGTGTATCATGCATTTAATTATTTTTCTTCAAATAGATAGAATCTGAAGAATTATTAAAACAGAGCCATAGGTAAAATATTTATTATACTTAAAACATTTTTTCCTAACATACGTGTATTAGTATCACTCAGTATTTTTGGAACAGCTTTATTGTGAAGCTGCTCCCTGGGAATTTTGCAAGGTAATTATCTTTTTTGTCAGAAACGCTGCATCATATACATGGGTGTTTTATGACGGGTATGGTACTGGCATTTTGGAAAGGCATGTGTAGGAACTCAGTGGTTTAATGAAGAAGCAACCATTTATTCTCAAAATCTAACAAACAAATGAGCCCTAAATCACTGATAATATGACTTGGGAAATGGTTTTGATGGCAATTTTATACAACATTTGCCCTGGGTTTCACATCTCAGTGCTTGTTTTATGGACGGCGAATTATCACTTAAGCAAGGGTGCAAGAAGAGAAGAAAAATTAAGACAACCTTGAAGAAGATAAGGTTTAATGGCCAAAATGAATATGAAAATCAGAAACAAATGTGTTGAAATTTATGGTACTGTCATTTTGATACAAAACAAACTGTTTTCCATGGATCTTTCCCTACTTACAGTCTGCATATAATTTTGAATCAATAAGCACAAAAAAATCTGTACAAAGTTAAACAATAAGTTGCTATATTTGGAGTTCTATATGGATAGAAGTTGTATGTGTATAGATCTGCAGTTGATTCAGAACAAATTCTCTCTGCAGAATTAATTATACATTTTGTAAAAGGATGATTTAATAATGTAAGGTAGGAAACAGGACTTCAGTGAAGTATTGATATGGTCAAGAAAGATATTTTCTTACCTGAGCACGTTACATAAGGCATTCTCCAGTGTGGACAGCCAGCAACCAAGTACAGACTAAATTTTAAGTGTTTTTCATTCATTGTGCAAAGCTGTCTTCCAAGCCCAAGCAAATCTTTTGACCAGTTTTGGACTTGGCATAAAAGGCTTTCCCTTGCAACTGAAAGTACTCTGGTGATCACAGCTCAACTCAAACTTGAAATACAGCTTTATTAATTGCAGTAATTAATGTTGTGCAATAATTCCTTTCACTAAGTACTAGTGTCCATGCTGAAGTTTAAAAAATATTCTGATAGAGCCAGGTAAGGAAAGCTTGGGAAAATCACTAGGGTTCATGAGCAAACCAGCTCAATTTACTGAGACTTTAAGTCTTTCCCTCTAGAAATGTCTCAGATATGTACTGTGCAAACATGCTCACGTATAAAGGGATTTAGTCCACTTGAGGTGGATAGAGTCATTCTCTATGAAATTAGGATTCTAGTACAAGATAATAATGATTCACCAACTGATGATAAATTTGAAGGAGAAGGACTCTCTCTTTAGAATTAAGCTGGAAAATATCAGCTAGCCAAGTGCATTATGAACAGTTATAATCTAATGGTAATGAGGGGGTATTTGATTTGGAGGGGGTGCAACAGAAACACAGCAGGATTTCTAATTCTGTGGGAAAGAAGTCCATTAACTCCCCTTTATAAATAATTGTCTCCTATTAAGATTTCTTTTTAATACCATAAATTATATGTAAATACATTCCACTGACAGCACAAAAACTGTATCAAAACTGTAATTTAATGAGATATCTTAAACATTCGGCTGTTCTAACTGAACTCCCAGAGTCTACAGGCATTCTCAAATTTAAGCATATAGGCAAAAATGTACAAGTCTCCTCCCATATAAGCACTTCCATTCACCTCTGTGTTTCCAAACATTAACTTTATTTTTTTTTTCTTTTGGTCCAGCCTTCTAGACAGTTTGTGTTCTTTAAAAAAATTTCTGATCTTAATTCTTTCTTAATTTTACTCCTTTATAGCAGCTAACCTAAAGGAAGAAGCTGACTTTTCCTCTTTATTTCCACAAGTTTTTTTTCAGCTCTTAAAAAGGCTGAAAAAAAAAACAGGAATAGCACACTAGTATTAGGTGCTCCTCTGCCAAACAGCAACTGCTCTAAAAGTTTTCACAGAAAAATGACAAAAATAGTAAAGAACTGTGAAATTTTGAAGCTGTGCATCTATTTCAAATGGCAAATGCAACTATGATGCAGATTTAAAAACAAACAAGCAAAAAAAAACATGCAAAAAAGCCCAAGAAGCCGCATCTCTTTACTCAGTAAGCTGTCACCATTTTATCATGTTTTCCATCTGGATTTAAAAGCCTAAAGATCTCAAAGACCCATGGCTATTGATTCTTAAAGTGTACAAGAAGACAAATATACTGTCCTCCAATCAAATGACCTATCCACAAGACTATGCACTGGAGTCTGAATTAAAGTCACATAGTTAAACTCTATCTAAAAAAAAAAAAAACAAACCCATAAATATTTAATTTATATATTTCTTGCTATTCCTTGGTATAAAAGACTAAATTTTATAATAAAAAATTAAAGAAAAAATAGAAGTACTTGAAAACCAGTGTTTATAATAAAAATATTTTATAAAAATATTTTCTCATCTATGATAACAGATGTGCTAAGCAGAGAAATGGTCCCTCTGAAATTATTCTTTTGCCTCACTAATTATTTCTTCTATTCTCATTAGAAGCAATTCTGTTCCCATTGATTAGAAGCTAAAGAATTACTGCTGTTTAGTAACCAAATTTAGCTAGTTGGATGCTTTTCATTTGCTTTTATACACAGAAGAAATACATTCACCAGATTTACAGACAAATGAGTGGACTAAATGGAATCTTGTTTAAAAGGATCACGTATGTAAAATCTAAGGTGAATCCCATGATGCTCAGTGGAAGAGAGAGGCTCAGGGGCACTGTTGATGGGAATCAGAAATGTTTTATAACTTTGAACCAGGAAGTTACCACGCTTCCGCAGGGTTTCCACTCAAGACCTAGAATTGGAGGAGTAAGTCAGGAAAAGGAGGTACAGGGCATGATTCAGCAAGTGTGGATGAGCTGTGGACCCTGCTGGAGAATGTAACTACACCTTCAGATGAGTAGTTTTTTCTCCTTGGCTTTTTCTTTCATCTGACGGAAGTGCCTGGACCAAGTAGGTTTGTCACGGTGAAAAGGAGCTCCCTGTGCAGTTTCTCCTGCTGACAGCGGTGCCTTGAGTTTAAAATACTTATGAAACTGCAGTTTTATATGAATGTCCCTTATCTCTGTGGTCTATAAATATTCAATAGGACTAAATTTTACAGGTTCCTTCTGACCTTTTTCTAAATAGCTGCAGAGACAGAGAACAACGATTATATAGCTCTGTTTGTTTGTTCTTGTAGATATTAGCTTCCTAGATCTCATATTTTCTGTGCAGTCTATAGGAAAAGGCAACATGCTCCAAGGGAGATGATCAAGAGGCTGGATGTGTCCTGGAGAATACAACACACCAAGCCCTTTCACGCTGCTCTCTTTTACTGAATGTCTTTACTGATCTGTCCTGACAGCTCTGGACTCCCCGGGACAGACTCATACAATTCCCACCCCCTGTTATGGGTATGAAACAGGCAACACTATTCAATGATAATCTTACCAAATCATGATGCAGTCTATTACAGTGGATACCTGGGGTAATACCTGGTCTTCTTGTTACATGTAGGCAGTGTATTTTGCTGGTACACTGCCATACAACATTTATTTTCCCCCATATAAAAGTCAGCTTGTCAGATTTAGTTTATCTACCTGCTTTCATGTGGAAATACGAATAGGAGTTGATTTATATGTTAGTTATTCTGATCTTGTACTGAGGCATTATCTGCACAGAGTCTTTACTTTTCTGAAAAACTCCTCATTCTTCAGCTTACTAGCCATTTCAGAGCTCTTAGTAACTTATAGCAGCAATGGTATCTCTAGCAAAAATAGTTAAAGCTCTAGAGTCGTTTCCCCATCCAGGCCAGAAATGAGGAAAGGTCATTGAAATATGACTCAAGACAGTTCTTTCCCTTGGCCGAGCAAACAACTGCATGGCAGCTCACTTCCAATGATTTTTAACTGTGAAGCTGTCAGGCGAGAATTTTTAATATCTAGTTAATGAGACTGTAATTCCCACGCTTTTTCATTTTTTCTTGCACAAGCGAAGATCATCCTAGACATGACAATTTTTTTCTTTCCCCAGGTGGTTTCATCAGAACTAAAGGTAGACGAGGCTGAAGTCGTAGAATGGACAAACCTTTTCATGATAAAGTTATGTACTGGTACCTGGGACTCTCTCTCCTTTGCATCACCCTTTGAATACTTCAGGATATGAAAGTAATCTTCTTCCATTCCTCACATGTCTTCACTGATTCCTTCAGCCTTTATCCTTCATCATTCCAACTTGTCACAAACCTCCTGTAAAGTGCTGTCCAAAAAACTGCCCTGTCTCAGTTAGCTGTACCCGCATCACATTCACCACTAGGTTAAATTTATATTTTCTATGACATCTGTGGGCTGAGCAGTTGTTTAATGTACACACTAGTATTCCAAAGTGAACAAGGAAGCAGATGCCAGAAACTATTACCCAGAAACAGGTAATAACTTAGGCTATGCTGCCCACCTCAGAAGCACCTGCAATTCAAATCTCTTTCCTAAATCTGACAAATTAAGTGGGCATTTCCCAGAAACACCATGGTGCTTGTGCTGGTTATTCAATACAAAGGTAGAGAAATCACATTTCTTTTCATTTTGAAGTCATTTACTTCAGGACATTTACATTTATTTGCTTTGAGATTTCAAAAACTTGTTTGCAATCTTTTAGCTAGTCAAAAATTGGATAGGAATATGAACACAACCTGTGTTTTCTGAAATAATTTACCAAAAAAGCTCCAAATGTATTATGCTCTACTATTTATCATAGCACTGGACTGTGCCTAGCCATCCCTGCTTAATGACTTATTTGTCCCTTTCTTTTCCCATTTGTTAGCCTGTCCTTGTTTTATCAGTCACTGCCCATGATAACTTTCTGGCTGTTACAGGGATAAGTCTTCCATTCCAATGAATCTTCTTTACTTTTTCAACTTTTCTGCATTCCTCTTCCAGGTAGTATTTTTTTTTTTTTAAATTACGTCATCCATCACTGTTTACTGAATTTCTTTCAAGGCACCATTGCCTTTACCTAATAAAATTTGAAATAATTATATACTTTGGTAATTTTTCTAAAGTTATATTTTTGTTAAATCCTCAATTTGCTAATTCCCTGTGCAATCAGAAGGGTCAATCTGTAGCAACATCTGTGTCTGAAAGGGCAAATGTGTTCTCGCTAGTACAGGGCAAAATGGCCTTTGTAATGCATTTTAGCAAAGTCTTTACTCCTAATGCACTAGCTTACTGAGGCGTGCAAAAGTCATTTCCACATTAATCTACACCCGAAAAGGCTTCTCTGATAAGGCTTGGCCTCAGTCAGTAAATCCTTCTCAGCTAATCTTAGTACTACTGCAAGGCTAATTGCACAAGCAACAATCACATATATAACCAGGGGATTGACTTAATTTTAAGCTCCTCTTGGAGCTATACTGTTGCACAATTCAGCGCCGATTTTCTGTATCCAGCGTATTCCATATAAACTCCTGTGCTCGGTTTTTGCTGACTTTATTTCTAATAAAAATGAAGCATTTTCCCCTATTCCATATACATGTGCTTGCACCTCCAATTATTAATGTTAAACCCTTGTCCATCTGTCTATGTAAGCAAAGTTAAATTCTTTTTAGCAATTCCCTTCTAAATCACTTCACCGCAATCGCTCTGTGCATGAGAAGAGCAGCAGATTAAAATGACTTCTCAAACTGGCGTTAGACATAAATGCAAAAGCTCTGACTAAAGTTAATCCACATCTTTAGATACAGTTCACTGAAATGAGGATTTATAATGTTTCTGCGGATGACTTTTATTTCTGATACAGAGCGCAGCAAGTTCTGTGTTACAGAAGAGACTCAAAACATGAAATCCATTTGATTCCAAAGCTAGAAGTTTGCAGGAAGAAAGGACTGTGTGTGTAATAAACAGAGTGCTGGGTTAAAACCACAATAATCAAAACACTGTGACCACTGGGCCAGGGCAGAGCGTTGTAGTCTTCCAGTATGGGAAAACGCAACCATTCAACATGACAGCTCTCCCAAAATATTGTGATCACTATCACAAACACAGAGCATTTTTCTTCTCACTTTTTTTGGACAACATATTTTTAATTTGTCTTCTGGATAGCTTTAGGTTATGCCTTTAATCTTTTCTCTGCAAATATGAAGATTTTTTTATTTTTAAAAAACAGTGGAAGTTTACTGATAATCATTCACCACCCATGGAGGGGATTAAGGAAAAATACCAAATATATCCGTATCAAGATAAAATTGCAAAGGCTGGCAACAATTATTCTTCTTCGGCTTGTCAGCTCTGCCAGTTGGAGTGTGGGTCGGAGCCAGAGGCCCCCACCTGCCTGTGCTAGAGGATGTGCCTGCACTACAGTGACGGCTAGGACAAAACACGTCTTCTGGCATCTCTTGAGTCCATGTGCAAATAGAAAGTTATCATCATGTCCTCAGAGCTTACAATATGCTAACCAAGGAATAAACAAAATATAAACTGCCTGCTGTGCATTCAGATGACACACCACTCAATCCATGCCATCACAACAGTTCCCAGCAGTCTGAAGGCCCGTCTGACTTTCTTACTGGACCTGAGCTCCCGCTTCAAATCTTGTCTAAGAAGAATGACAGCAAGCCATCGTAAGCATTTTCTTATTCCTATGTACTTTCACAGTATCTGACGGAAAAGGTTCAGACAAGAATACTATTAAAGAGAGTGTAGTTTGGCATATCTTGACAGTCGAGCTAAACAAGAATTGGGTGGACTGGCCACTCCTTGAACGGCGGAAGAAAGAGCTTCAAATGCTAATATGGGCACACAAGGAACTTGCCAGGCTAACCAGCGTTGTCACTTTGTGGGATAGAAAATATTCCTCATCACTACAATTTTATACATAATGTAGTTACTGAATGGTTGATGCTTGTGAACTAGTATCCAGCTAAATACAATTTATATCTACCATTATTACATTGCCTAATGAATAATATGGAAGCAGGAAGGAAAGGACACACAAAGTAAGCAAGTATTGCCTATTGCAGTAATTTCAGAATAAAACTTGTTAGTCTACCTTCTTCCTGCAGTTCTGTAGCTATAACCGAAATACAGGTTTGAAACAAACTGATGTACAGAACTCAGAACAGATAGTAAATTAATGTGATTACTTTAAATATAGAATAAATATTAATAGAAAAAATAGCAGGGCACAAGATTTCATGCTATATAGCCTCAGGAGATGAAATACTTAACTGGTTTAGTTTCTCCAATTGAAATAATATTTTCTCATCCACTGCTCAAAGGAGTTGTGAGAATTCATTAATGTCTGCTTTGACCTATAGATTGTTCTAAAATGCCAAGTTCTGGATTATGGATTTTTCATAGGGCCTTGCCTTCATTGTTTTTCATTTCCATATGTACAGAATATTTTAAAGTTTTTGCTCTACTACTTAAAAATTTGCTTCACAGGTTGCATGTAGCTACAACTACTGCAGATGCTTATACATATATCTGTCCTAAAATAAGTAGCTTTCTCCACAAGAAAAGAGATTTGTCTTTTACTTCAGGTTAAAGCACACATGCCATACATACATAACCACTCTGTGCAGGCCATGTTTCACAAGGTAACTTGAATTTGTGCAGAAGAATGTGCATCTCCACAACACCAAGTCTTGAACTCATGTTCTACCCACCACAGAGCATTCATGGAGGAAAAGTAATGCTCACACACACATACAGCATTCCCACGCATTTTACGTACATCAGGCTTATTGAACATGTCATGGAGAAACAGCCTGCACACCTAGATCTCATATACCGACACTGGGTATTCCTGTATCCACCAGTCGCAGCTGGGTTTGCTTTGACATGGGATGCAGAATCTCACAGAATGACAGACTGGGTAAGACTGGAAGGGACCTCTGAAAGTCATCTTGTCCAACCCCCCTGCTCAAGTAGGGCCATATAAAACCGATTCCCCAAGACCATGGCCAGATGGCTTTTGAATATCTCCAACAATGGAGACTCCACAACCTCTCTGGGCAAGCTGTGCCAGTGCTTGGTCACTATTGCAGTAAAAATGTGTTTTCTTATGTTCACAAGGAACATCCAGTGTTTCACTTTGTGCCTGTTGCCTCTGGTCCTGTCTCTGGGCACTACTGAAAAGAGCCGGGCTCTGTCTTCTATGCACAGTATTTATATACATCAATGAGATCCTCCCTGAGTCTTCTCTTCTTTAGGCTAAACAGTCCCATCTCTCTTAGCTTTTCTTCAGAGGAGAGGTGTTCCAGTCCCTTCATCATCTTTGTGGCCCTCAGATGGACTCTCTCCAGTATGACCATGTCTCTCTTGTACTGATGAGCTCAGAACTGAGCACAGTATTCCAGGTGAGAACTCATCAGTGCTGAGTAGAGGGGAAGGATCACCTCCCTCATATGTCATATACTTCTGGGGAAGATTTTTTGAAATAGTATCAAGAAGTAAGAATAATAGTAAAGCTACAAACATGCAGCTCAAATGTGCAGTTATAAATTCCAAGGCTTGAGCTGTTTCCTTCTCTTTTGACTCTAGATGATAAGCTGTGAAAAGCAGCTCCCAAGCTCAACCAAGACTTGATAAAGCCCTTGTAACTGAAGACAGAATTTTCAGGCAAACTAAGAGGAAAGCAACAAGATCTCAGTAAATGTGAGCCAAGATGAAATTTTCTATTCTGTTGTGGAGAAATGCACCTTGAAAATGGAACTGAGTATTAGTTCAGATGAAATGTATTCTAATAAGGTAGAAGAAAGGCTTGCCACATGGCACACACTGTTCCAATCCATAAAAAAGCTAGGAGCCTGGCTAAAATAAGAAAAGATTCATAGCAAGCAACTGACTAGATAAACAGACATTATAGACTGCTGCAGAACAGTGCAGCCATATTAAAATATAGATACACTCCATAAAAATTTCATGGTGGAACTCAATTTCTGTCTCCCATCACTTTGTGTATAAAGTGTTCCCTTATAGAGCACAGCCAGTGGTAGGAAAGACAGACTTGATCCTTTCAAATGGCACTCCTTGTCAGAGAGGAGAAGCTTTCTGTGTTCTAAAACCAGTACTACCGATATTCTCACCTGCTCCCCTTTTCCCCAGGGCCTCCCTCCTATTCCAGCCTTTTCTCTCTTTGTTCTTCTAACCTGCTCTCCTGGTGCAATGAGACCCTAAGCACATACTGGAAACAGCTAACAGGGGATGCTGGAATGAGACAGAAGCACATGCAGTGGTGGCAATGTAGACTGGTGGGACCCAAGGAAGGTGTGAGGTCTTCTTATCATAGAATCATAAAATGGCC